>NIUQ01005541.1:0-10520 GCA_002796945.1 Plectus sambesii
ATTGAAATTTGTGATAACTGTACGGTGAGTCAGCCGAATAATTAAGTAAATTGGTCGATGATCTGATTCCTAAAAAACGATTTGATTCTCCCGCCAGAATCTACTGCAAAATGCTGCAAGTATTTGCTAAAGGATACCCAAGAAAAATGACCACCCATAACAGGATAGAGCACTTTTCACAAGGATATCACACGTAAGAAATCGACTTATCGACGATGAAGTTATCGTACACATTGCATTATTTTCAATCATTTTCATCAAGACATAGTAGAGTCGCAAAATTTTGCATGTAGAAGAAGGAAACTTAGGCTACTAGTCTCTAAAGAATAATCCTTTTGTATTTACCGTATATCAGCTACATGCTGTTTAAAATAGATTTTGGAGCGACCCCCTGTATTTTGAGTGTACAGAGAAGTCGTTTTTCTATTTTTCTTCCTGTTATACTACAAGTCGATTACAAAACGATATGTTGAACGAAAGCTGAACACTTACCAAACATCATCACGTGGTAGAATCCTTTTCCAGCCGCAACGGTGTTTGAGTATAGGGTAATCTCTGTTGGGAATTTTGCCAGTTGACCCGCAATATAAGAAACATCGTCCCCTAATTGCACGGTAGTACCAACTAGCTTGACCTGAAATCAATTGTTTTCAGAGTGATAAGGGACAGAGCGCATTGAGAAAAATGGTTCAAAGTAGAAATTAAATTGTATTGACAGGCGCAAAGCGAGTACGAACGACCTGAGAGAGGGAAATATTTGGATGAAACATCCCATAAACAAAGTTGAATCCATTAAGCTGAGCGAAAAAACTACGGGAAATTTTTTAAAAGTTAGAGAGTTTACAAATCAGTCGATTTCGCCTCTAGCAAGGCTCTCATTCTTTAGTGTACGAGATTAAGCTTTATAGTTTTGAATGTGTAGAGCCTTTGAAGCCGAAAATAAGCTGTCGCAGTGCAATTGTTTTGTATAAATAATGATCGAATCAGTGTTCAATAAAGTCTCAAAATATTTCGGGTCCAAAACTCCGCTGCGGTATATTTCATAAAACTAAAAAAATTGCAGAGGTGCAAAAGTGCAAAATTTCAAGCACAGTTTTCATCGTATTCCAGTTAGTTCTAGTTATTTTCCGTTTTCCGACCAATCATTCCTACAATCCCGCGTTTGCAGTTTTGCATTTGCTGTACTTTTATGCAATAAACGCTTGAGGTCAAACCATCTGTACACTGTAGATGTTTTCTACGGTGATTTAAAAGGGAGCACAAGAACCTTAACGTATGACCGACTTTCTTAAAGGAGATAAGAAGTAACTTACCGAAAGAATACCGGCTGTTGGAGTGAGAGGGACTATTCCTGGCGACAGGGAAGATTCCGTAAACACTAAACGGTAACAAAATTTTTAAAGAATTCATAAGTTAGAATTTACAAAATCTTTAAGAGATGGGTGAGGGGGTGAAAGAGGTAAAAATCGCTTTGCTTTAAGTATTGACTTAATAAAGTGCAGTAAGCTAAAAGTAGGCAAATCTGACTGAAGCTTTCGCATATGGCCGTACTCAAATGTTCCCTTTTCAACTGCTTTTATTATTTCCGAGCATTGATTAGCTTTTTTATTTGAGCTTTTTGTTTTGCTCTTGCCGAACTTTCATTTACTGACGTAAAACGAGTTGAAAATGGAACGATACGATATCATTTTTATTTTTTTAATTTCATGATTTATGATTAGAGACACAGTGAAACCCGAATAACTACACAACCCGGATAAGTGCACACGTTCTCCATGCCCCGAACTTTTGTACTATGTTTTGTACATGATCTGGATCCGGATAAGTGCACAACCCGGATAAGTGCACATGTTTTTCAAGCCCCGTGTGCAACTTTTGTATGGAATTGTACCCGGATAAGTGCTCAAGGGCGTGATCCCACCCAAATGTCACACTAAAATATGCGCATATGATGTATAGTGCATCAAAACAATGCCTATGTCAATCAAAACGCCTTTCAACCTTGTTTATGTTGAAGCTGTGTAAAATGGCTAGAAGTGTTTTCTTTACCATCTCCACTTTAACAGGAACGCTTTCCAAATGAATAAGATCATGTTTCAAGTCACATTTATACAAAAAACGTCTTTTTTGGTGTGGAAAATCTACTCTTTGCTTTGAAAAGTGTATTTATTATGTGGGAATGCTATATAACTAATCAAATGTGGTTAATTTAAGAATTTGAGCAAAAATTGGGTCAGGCACTATGGACATAGCCCAAACCCGTATAAGTGCACAAGATTTTCTTGCCGCATCGATGTGCACTTATCCGGGTTTCACTATGTAAGGATTAATCCACGATGCTGTTATTAAAGAAGTCTTTAATTTTAAACGTTACCTGCGCCGTAGTTATTCAACGTTGTTGTCTTGCAGCAAATGTATGGCGCGAAGCCAGCTCCTAGATCGTCAGCGAGGCTGGCAGTCCCAGACACATCGACAACGTTCCTTGCTTTGACGCATGTATAATCGGCTGGGCACTTTCTGTTGGCACTTGCGGTTATATTGCACGTCCTAGGTTGATTGTTCATCGAACTAATCGACGAGAGGGCGCCATTTGGGCATTCTGAAGAAGAATTCAATCAAACAAAACGGAACTTTTCAACGAGCTTTCGTATGGGGATTTCGGTAGAGACGTAGCATGTATTCCGTACAATTTTAGGCAAACACTTTGTCTTTGCCCGAACAGAAATAAACTGTTTTCTAAATCAGAATTGCAGCGCAAATATCTTACACATGTTCTTTTAATAAACCTTCTATAACAGTTATTTCACATAATTGCCAGACCATAAGGCTTATGAGAGTTTCTGGCGTCAATTTTTTTATCAGCTTTCAGTTCATCGCTTTCGTAGGATAGGGACACGGGACGCCTTTTATTACTTTTCGAAAAGTCGTGGCGCTCTGGATAATAGTTTGCTTATGGCGCGGATATTAAACATCGAACGAAAACTGTTTCACTAAAACTTGCTTACCTGGCTTCAGAAATTGTGGGACTACCGTCGAGCCAGGACCAACTGTTGACCACGTCACACCGGGAGCAGGTGTCGCAAACGTATACGTGGCCTTCGATAAATCGTAGCAGCATACCCAAGAAGCTGGTGCTGTAAAGTAGTTGTAGGTGCATACAGCGTTCAGTCCCGTAGCCTCAGGAGCGTCAAATTCGCAGCTACCGGACGCAACGCCTCGCGTAGGTGTGCAGGTAATGCTCATGGTTGCTGCAGTTTCTAGTGCTCCAGCAGGGTCTCTGGTTCTGGTAAAATCTCCGCATGCTGAAAGTGAAATGAATCGTGAATACGTGCTCTTGAAGAGAAAAGGCGTCTTCGTAAACACTTCTTTTACTACTTCAAATAGGGCACTTTTCAAGAGGACCTAGATTCTCTTCGAATCACTATCGAACACTTTCCAGATCGAACTGGATGCTTGATAGAATTTGCTTGAAAGAAATGTGCACAATTTTGCGCGTGAACTGGCGATGAGTGCAGCACTGATCGCGAAAGTCTTCTTTTTTTACCGTAGCCAAAGGGTATCACCCGTTCTGCAAAACGGCGTGGAAATTATATTCCTATCTTTGGACTACTGTAGTTCGATCTCGTCAGAAAATGTTCATGTTGCGTTTCTTCGGCCCTTTGTGTCCTCAGCGCTAACCTTACGGAAATTCTTGCGCCATCTTTTAGTCACACAAAAAAGGAAACTCCCACTAGTTTTCGCCGCGAGAGAGCGTTACGATAATACTTTTAGGCTCAAGGCATGAATACCGTACCTTGAATCGGAATGGAACCGACACGAATGGGGGGCACTACTGCTCTTGTTTAGAGCTGTGGTACGAAAAGGGCTAGCAAATCTTTGAAAGTAGGAAAAGGGGCAAACGTAAAATTTTTGTACGTTTATATGCGACGCGTTAACACCGTATACTAAACCGAATCATATGTGGCAAAGGGTCGGTCCGGTAGCCTGTATGTACGCGATCGTAGCCCGTTAAAAATCAAAAAATTCTCCTTACGTCCGTATGTTGGCTGCGCCAATACGGATGCCGTGAAGGTAGAGACGATGAAAATTGTCAGCGATGGCTTATTCATGTTAATGCTAAACCGACAAGATTTCAGCGCGATTGCTGAATGTGATTCTGCGGTTGCCTCTCGATTCTCTTTTATGTACCGAGAAGGAGGCTAATGCATCAGATGATCAACTCAGCTTCACATTCAGCTTCATTCTCTCTCTCTGCCTGAACAAACATGTGACGGATGTGAAATTGCCCTTTTTATTGTGCAGTCATTTCATTCCCGGCAGATAGTATGTAGTGAGCCTTTGTATACAATATATGTCTTTCTGAACAACGGATCAAACATATCTACCAGTTCGTAAACATTGTTGAATGCAAAGCAAATGAGACACCGACAAAATTCGAAATTTTTATTGTGTCGCTTATTTTCTATCCACAATGAATGAGACGCAGGTTGCTCGCAACGAAATAAGTCATTGTTTGAAACATTTCGTTGGAAGGACGGATAGAGCGGCAAGTGAGATTAAAAGAATCGGTGTTTTTGCTGCTGTTGTGTCAAAGGAAGAACAAGCCGTTCAGCAGATTGTCTCCGATTTGTTGCGAAGCGTTGAAGCAGAGTTCAGCGTTCTCCCTTAAAATGCGATTCAGCTGCGTTTTCTAACTTTATTGATCATTGTTGTATATTTATTTTCGGTATGCATATGGGTGTTCACGGCGATTGAAGTGCTCGTATACTGTCTGATGGTACCACTCCGGTATATATCTGTGACCCACAAAGTGAAATTAGTGAATCTTTAATGTTTTGGGGTACCTTTATCAATTATTTTTGCAAAAAAGGTGGAAAGTAGATAAAGAGTTATTGGATCGGCTAGTGTCCTATTTAGCTAGTTCTTATATTCATTGTATTGATAAATGTGACGGCGCCAAGAATCTTTGATGTTAGTAGGTAGAGAGAGAAAGCAAGAAGTGGCCTTGTGTCATTGACGGCAAAAGCTTGCGATCAATATTCGACCAGTTTAGGATAGTTGTGACTCTTTCGCTATGATATTAACGATTGATGTGCAGATATAAACAGCGGATATATTTCGTTTCACTTTTGATTCATCAGGCTTCCGCGGGATGCTTTGTTTGTTTCGCTTTAGCTCAATATAAACATTGAGTCGGTTCCATAATCGTTTCCTAAGCTGTTCTTAAGTTATGCATTACTTTAGCCCATTTATAATATAGCGCTGAGTATCTCTATGAATTACTTTACTGTAAGAAACAATTATGGAACCGACCCATTGTAACCAAGTTAAAGACGGGAAGCCAAGTAAAAAAAATCTGCATGCCGCTACCACAAGCGCGATATAACATTTATCGAGAGTGCTCTTCAGAATCATATAACATTCACAGTTTTTGGACAATTTCTCAAGAGGAAATTTCAATATTTTATACGTCTTATACCAAAAAATGAGCCATTCAGTCTATTCATCAGTTAAGTTTGCGCTTTGGGCCGTTAGCGACAAAACGTTTTGGCCGATCTGTGATTGTGCGTGTAGCGACAGACACATTGCAGCGAGAGCCACAGACGTGGTCACATTATATCACAATGGAACGACTTTGTAGCTCGGCTGCAGATTACTTTTTTCGAATGATTTGGCGCCGATTATAATGATTCTGTCGCATTGTTAGTTACACTAAACGCGCGCTGTTACTGATTATCACTTTAAATTGTTAAAGCTGGTGACAAAAATTGTTGCAATAGTGACAGTTCAAAAGATTATGCGAAAAACGCTCTCGATAAATTTAATGTGGGGCACTTTTACCAGGTGTCGTTTGTTTTGTGATGAAAAAATTGCTATCAATAGTGTTTCGTTCTATTAGAACTTGTTCAACGACGCAGCTTTCAACAAGTAACAAGTAGTTTTGTCTAAGGCGAAAATGAATTTCTTGAAGTAAAAAAAAAGGAGAATCATTCATCACTACGGCTATAATATTGTAATTCCTGCGACTTGCTACATTTGGATGAATTGTGCGTGTGTTGGAGTGCAAACTTTGATAATGAAATGTTAAGTACACATGAAATAATGCAGGAAGTTTATCCTCTGATTTCTATTTGTCATGTGAACACCAAACCGATCAAAACCATATTTCTTATCACACTGACATATTCACTATTTTTGATTCTCGATCAAACTGGAGTGCTTTATATCTTTGCCTGAAAAGGAAAGGTTATAGGGTCATCATTTGTAACAAGAAATATGTTCTTGCGATCATATGGTAAAAATTTTGGAAACGGCAGATATAATGCCAAGAGCGAGTTTTGGATTGCTTATATTACACAACCAAGACCACAATCTTCAAGTTTGAACAACAACTGTATTGACGCCGATGACATGTTTTGAAGTCTAACTTTTGTAATGCAATTGAAACTTCAATTCTAATTGCGCTTTAAAAATTTCGCTAGCTCCTACAAAAAACGTTATTACAGTTGTCTTTCCTGAATATCTTTTATCAAAAACGTAGCCGTGGTTTGACCATATTCCAACACGACTGAACAAATATTGTCTGAGATCTACTGCATTTTGCAGGAACTTTTGGGATGATTTCAAATTTCTGTTGGATGGGGCCGAGCCGGTTGATCACATCTATACTAATACTCAAAAATCAGTAAAAATAGAAAGGTTCTTACCATGAAATATGTGCCGGCAATCGGCTTTCCAAGGAGTTTTGTAATTTTATTTGTTGAGGCGAGCAATGTTGTAACGTTGCCGTACACACCCTTTGTTGCGGCCGCCGTGCTCGGCTCAAAGTCACCGTACAACCCAGCGTTTAAGTTAAGCTGAGTGGTCGATTTGACATTGGCGGCCGTGGGGACCAGCGCGACTGTAGTTCTCCAGACGAGGACGACCATGCGGCGAGCAACTGCAAACATAGTTGTGAAACAAGAAAGAGAATCGAGCATGTTTTAAGCTCGAATGAACAAGTCAGCTTTATATATTGATTAGCTGGATAGCAGAGGGGGCACTAAGGATGGGGGTTCGTTCTTCTATAATCATATGAGATAATTATCCTCATGGGAAAGACACTGAGTAACTTATCCTCTTAGAAGCGGATGGTACAGTTTTTGCTGGCTGAGTTAGATGCAAATTAAAGCAATTTTTTTGCATTCTACTTGCATATGGCATCTCTTTACACTCTGGAAGTTAAATCGACGTCACAGTCGGCGATCAACTAACCAGAACGCAAAATTTTAAAAAATTAGTTTTATCGTTTCGCCGAGATCCTGTAGATGCGCCAAATTTGAGCTAAAGCTTGCAGCTACTTGACGCTGTATTGACCGTTTTAAGTCCATCGGACAGCTTTGCGTATTCTCAATTAGATGCCGTTCTCAGGTTCTCTAAGCTAAACCGGCACCCCACAGACTCTGGATGAAAAATGCTGCGTAGCCCTATTTGAGAGAATTCAATAGTTAAGCTAACACAACTGAACTGAGCAAATAAGGGCGCAGATTTGGCCAGGTTGAATAGATGTCAAAAGACATTTCACTCATTCAGTGGCTGTAACGCAGAATTTGGCGCAGAGAACAATTTTTTTCTTTGTACCGACTACTAAGCATGATCTTAAGTAATTCGAAATATGTACCTTTGGTGTAGATCGTTGATGCCAGAGGAAGGTTCGTGTATTTATATGTAGGAGCAGTGAGTGTACCGGAAGCAACTACTTGGGCATAAAGGTTAGGGGTAGCAGCCGCTGCAGGAACAGCAATCGGTAGAACGTACGAGCCATCGCCCACAATGTTCGCAAAGAACCAAACTTCTTTTTGATAAGTTGCATCTGCAGAGCAATATAATGTTAATACATGCCAATCATAAAATTATTTGTATTTTCTTACTGAAACAGCATTATTAGATACAAACTTTTTCTCCGCCTTAAATCGGGCTTCATAGAGCTAAGGCAATTTGATAAAAGTCCATTGGTCTAAAGGTAAGGAGTTTATTAGGGAGACCTGCATTAATCGAGCTTTTCGATTTTTGATTTCTTGATTTAATTAGCGCAAGATTCTGTCTTTTTCCTTCCGTTTGACAAACTATTAAGTGAAATTCCTATCGCATCCTTATACATCAACTAAGCTATGTAACGTCCGCTTAATTAAGCATCACAAAGCGCCAATCATCATGATTGTTTCTGAAGTTCTGTCTACTGATGAAAGAGTTATTTTTTCTATTTTTTTCAGACACTTACTGATCTTTATATGCATGAAAGACTTGCCCAATTTCTTACTGTAATTTCACAGCGTCACTGCGATAAATTTCTGATGAATTGCAAATTTTTCATACTCCTTAAAATTGTGCACTTAATGCAAAAGACCGTATATTATTACAATGACGCTTTGAAAGTTATTTTGCTATCAGTGATAAACTTATATACAGTAGATAAAGAGAACCTTTCTGTACCTATTAGTAGCCTGTGGTATCCTGCACCTGTCTAAAAAATTTTGAGTTTTCATCTTGTCTATATCAAAAACTATTGAAAATTGTTACAACTAAATGGTAAGTCAGTTGGATAATTGAGTGAATTGGTCAATCATCTGATTCCCACATAATCAAAAGAATTCCTCCGCCAGATAGTCCTTCTGCATTAACATTTGCATTTGCATCAGATAAATATTGTATAAAAAATATTTTGGAGCGACCCTGTATTCTGAGGGTACAGAGAAGAGGATTTTCTATTTTTCTTCCTGCTATACGACAAGTCGATTATAAAACTATGGGCCGGTTTCACATCGCGTACTTTAACTAAAGTCGGACTTTACGCAATGATAAAGGATAGGCCTTAAGTACGACTTTAGCTAAAGTACGTGATGTGAAACCGGTCCTATATGTTGAAAGAAAATCTGATAACTTACCAAACATCATCACGTGGTATGCTCCTGTCTTAAGGGTCTTTGAGTACAGGGTAATCTCTGTTGGCATTTTTGCCAGCTGACCCGCAATATATGAAGCATCGTCTCCTAATTGCACGGTAGTACCAACTAGCTTGACCTGAAATCAATTGTTTTCAGAGTGATAAGGGACAGAGCGCATTGAGAAAAATGGTTCAAAGTTCAAAAGAAATCGTATTGACAGGCGCAAAGTGAGTACCGACGACCTGAGAGACGGAAATATTTGGATGAATCATCCCATGAACAAAGTTATTCCATTAAGCTAAGTGAAAAACAACAAAAGACTTTGAAGAAGTTAGAGACCACTGATTTATTAATTCTCTGTCTCTAGCAATACTCTGATTCTTCAGTTTCCTAGACTATGCTTAAGAGTTTTGAATGTGTAGAGCCTTTAAAACTGAAAATAAACTGTCGCAATACTACTGTTTTGTATAAATGATGATCGATTTTGTGTTCAATAGAGTCTCAAAATATTTCGGGCACAGAACTCCGCTGTAGTCTGTTTTATAAAACTGATCGAATTGCAGAGGTGTAAAAGTGCAAAATTTCAAGAACAATTTTTCTTCATATTCCGGTTAATTCCAGTTATTTTCCGTTTTATACTCAATCGTTACAACAATTCCGCGTTTGCAATTGTACAGTGGCAGTAGTTTTATGCAATAGACCCTTGAGGTCAAAACATCTGTATACTGCAGTTATTTTCTGCGGTGATTTAAAAGGAAGTACAGGGAGCTTAAAACAATTCTGTGACACCCAGGATTTTTTTGTTTATCTGGTTTTACTTGTACTTAACGTATGACCGACTTCCATAAAAAAGATAAGAAGTAACTTACCGAAAGAATGCCGGCTGATGGAGTGAGAGGGACAATTCCTGGCGACAGGGAAGATTCCGTAAACACTAAACGGTAACAAAATTTTTAAAGAACTCCTAAGTAAGAATTTGTAAAATCTTTAAGAGATGGGTGAGGGGGGAAAAAGGTAAAAATCGCTTAGCATTAAGTATTGAGTTTATAAAAGTGCAGTGAGCCAAGAGTAGGTAAATCTGACTGAAGCTTTCGCATATGCCGGTACTCAGTTGTTACTTTTTCAATAACTTTTACCGTCTCCGAGCATTGATTAGCTTCTTCAGTTGAGCTTGGTGTTTTTGCTTTTGCCGAGCTTTCATTTACTGACGTAAAAAGATTTGAAAATGGAGCGATCCGATATCATTTTAATTTTTTAATTTTTCATGATTTATGATTAGAGATATTAGGATTAATCGATGGTGCTGTTATTGAAGAAACCTTCACTTTTAAATGTTACCTGCGCCGTAGTTATTCAACGTTGTTGTCTTGCAGCAAATGTATGGTGCGAAGCCAGCTCCTAGATCGTCAGCGAGGCTGGCGGTGCCAGACACATCGACCACGTTCCTTGCCTTCACGCATGAATAATCGGCTGGGCAATTTCTGTTGGCACTTGCGGTTATATTGCACGTCCTAGGTTGATTGTTCATCGAACTAATCGACGAGAGGGCGCCATTTGGGCATTCTGAAGAAGAATTCAATCAAACAAAACGGAACT
>NIUQ01005542.1:0-10553 GCA_002796945.1 Plectus sambesii
GGAGGGTGGGGCGCCCAAACAACAGGAGACACGCTCTTTATGTACGAAGGCTATAACCAATCCGCATTCATTGGCATCGAAATTGACAAGTACGGCCCAATTGTCGAGCCGGGCACTGTGTTCGATTATGCAAATTTCGGCTACTACCTGCTCGGAGTCATCATTTCAAAAGTGACCGGGAAGTCATATGATCAGTATGTCAAGGAAAAGCTCTGGAGGTAACCGCATTTATGCCCTTCAATCTTTAATTTAAAGTTATTTAGAATATGTTTAAAAATCATAGAAAAGTTAGCAAGCAAATTTGATATATTTAACTTTAGAATCACCTGAAACAAACGTTCGGTTTCGAATTTATTGCCGAAAAATTCATATTGCTCACGATGTGCCATTGTTGAGTGTATGTCAGTATCATGTGTGTATCATATAGAAAACATGTCATAAAACTAATGATAATGCTTGAAGGCCGGCGGGAATACCAGAAGATCGAGTCGGCATCGAAAAGCGCTGGTTCAGCGAGCGCCAGCCGAACGAGGCAGTATTCTTCCCGGATGCGTATCAATCGATTACGGATTCGTACGATCTAATCGACCCGGGCAGAGTGGCGAGCGCTGGTGGATGGATCGTGTCCCCGAGCGATATGCTTCGGGTGGCAAGACTGTTCAACGATTTCAATGGTACCAAGGACGTTCTAACTGCGGCCAGCGTAGCCGAAATGTGCCGTCCAAGCAAAGCATCGGGCGGGGCATATTGTCGCGGGATTGCCGTCGGCACCGACTTCCTCGGCGTTTGGCACAGCGGTTATTACCCAGGAGGCAGTGCCATGTATCAGCGACAGAACAATGGCATTGAGCTGATGTACATGCACAACAAAGGGCCAGACGCTTCTACAGTCACCGATTTGATAGGAGGTTTGGGTCGGATGTTCATTGACTTGACGCCTAACTGGCCGCAACATGATCTTTTCTCGACATGAAAAGGCAGTTGGTGTAAATTCTCTTGTCCGAATAGTGTCCGTATTCCGGTCTTTCCCGAATATGGCTACCTAATTCGTGTTTACAGAGAAATTCAAAAACTTTTAAAGGCTTACGTATACCATTTCCACTCTAATAAGAACAACAGCTTAACCAAAGAGGACGTTTTCCATATTACATTATTTTGGTAAATGTCCTGTACGATTTTGAAAGTGTCCTTATTAAAGTGGAATTGGTAAGTGTACATAACATTACGTACTGAAATGTTGCATCTAACTTAGAAAAACATTGCTCTTTCTTCAATATTTCTCATAAGAAAGAAAATTTGTTGTTACTTTTCGACATAATGTCACAGGAGTCTTATAAAGTCAATTTAAAATTCGATGTTCTTCGTTTAGTTCGCGCTAAAATCAGGCCTACTTTTCGTTTTTTGAAAGTACTGAGTGAACAATGCCCAACTTTATGTCGATTCGCGCGCGTCTCAATAAATCATACTCATTAATAAGTGTAATTTTTGTCAATAAAGTAGTAGTCGTGCGACACCAACGTAATGCTATGCGATTATTCACAGGCTTGAGACTGCACATTATGATATTATTTTTTCAAACAATACTGCTCCGCGAATAATACAATAACATAATGTTTAAGAAGGATGGGTCCATAGTTGTACTTTTAATTGTGAATATTGCAGTTGATATTCTTATGGGTATGATATGCGTATCAAAATTAGACATTTCCATCAGGTATATCTTTTCATGATCCTTCTTTTCCTTACGGACAACAGAAATAGTTTCTTTCAGCAGCATTGTAACCACATTTTTGGTAAGGAGGGTAATTTGCGCAACCTGCATTGCCTGTTAAGAGACAGTTCACATTCAAGCATGCTCCGTCAGTTGCTGAAAAAAGTATATGAAATTACGCTTCAGGTTAACATTCAACTGACTGTTTTTAATTTTTCGTTAATCCAGTCAGAATTTCTTTATCAGTTTTAGTAGCTCGGCAAACAGAACGCCTTTTAGAAGACAAAATAATGGCGGTAAGCATCTCCTACGGGCTAGTTTCAAAAAACACGTAAATGGATAGTGCAGAAATGTTTTTGCTTTACATTTCACATAGATCAAAAATTTATATGATACTGCCTCAGGTCTTCAATCAAAAGCCTAAATTTGATATAATTTTCGATCGAATGAAAGAAGTCGAAAGAAACTTACTTTTTGCCATGCATTGGGTTCCGATGCGCACAGTATTGCCAGTGCACATAGGCGCCGCAGTAGAGGTGACAACACCGGTCCCCGTGCAAGCGTTGTTGACGACGGTGGGCGCTGCGGCCGGGCAGGTGCACATGAAATCGACGCAAGTCGATCCGCCGGAACACTGCTCTTGATAATAGCATAGGAAGCCGTTGGGAGAGAGCACCGGCAGGCATTGGTCGTTAACTTTCACCTCGTTCGTATTGCAGGTTGCAACTGAATGAGCAGTTTTTAATTCGTGTCTTAGCCTTGTCATTCAATATAATACTGTAGGGGTAGAAATTATTCGTAGGTACTAATTCTCGCAAAATTCGCAACTCGGCTAATTTGTGATCATTTTTATACCTTTGAAATTTCATACCATAACTGTGTACCAACGTTTGTACCAATCAGACAGGAAAAAATTGCGAAATCCAATACCTTTGAAAAATTATACCCCACAGTATTCTGTTTGACAGATTTACAAGCAAAGGTCCAAACTTGCAAACAATATTGTTTTGATGATGGACATATCGGTAGGGAAAGGACGCGATGGAACAATAACAGCGGCAACATATGAATAATTAAGCAAATTTTACTGCTTATTTGCGAAATAAGTCTAACACCTGAACAAATAATAACTAAAACAATGTTTGCAGTTAGGCTGAATGACGTTGGTATAGGATTGTGAAAGTAAGCGATGGGTAGATCGACATCATTCTCAGCTATATTCCGCTAAATACCAATAAAAAACTCTGAAGAACTCAGATATTTACTCCAGTCAAAGGTTGAAGTCTGGTTTCATAATGTATAGTGGAGGAAATTTATAACTGACATTGGAGAAATGCTTTCAGCGCATTACGATTATACGTCATCCCGCAAATATCATGTGGATGCAGTACTTTGCACACCATTTTGGACAATCAACGCCATAACATGCATCGTTACAATTACTGGCCATCAGCACTTGTGTGGCGGCATCGCATTCACAAAAATCATGATCGACTGCTTAGGCTTAGGTTTGTTGGCGCAAAAAGTGAAAACTTTGAAGCAGTAGGAAAAAGTTCAGTAGATTTTAGTCGGTAATAGTCAATGGAGATCGGTTAAGTAGAAAATTAGTTGAAACTGTAGATAAAGTTAAGATATTACTACAACAATGATCATGTAGTGCAACTCAACCCGTTCCAAATATTTTTCGGATAGATTTTATGAGATAGTGTTGACAATACGATTTTTTTCTTAATTTATTTAACAATAAAAAAGTTTTTAGACCAGGATTTGGTTCGTAAAATCGAGAACTATAACTAGGATATGTAGTCTTGCGTTTAGGCGTTCAGCTTGTGAGCATATCGTTCACGTACCGTGTTCAACAGAAATGGGAGTAAAGTAAAACTTTTACAAAATATATGATTACAAATGTTCTCTATAGAAATCTGCGAGCTGTTTTGGGAGAATAAGGAGGGACTTACTTATGCATTCCTTTGGGCCATTAGCTTGGAAACCGGCAGGACACAGGCAAAATCGGTTGCACGTCGCGCCCGCTGGGCACTGGGCAACTCCTTTCGGACAAGTTTCGCCGAGATTTTTCATTTTTTCGCACACGTTGTTAATGGGCACCTCGGTTGCTGCGCATGCTGTAAAAAATATTTCCAGCTTAGCACAAGATATAGCAATAATTCAGAGTTGATCATATCGCACAAAGTACTCTATTATCCAGTTCGCGAAATGAAATTATGGATATAATATTCTGCCAACGGGACAAGTTTTAGCGTCCCTTTAAGTCATCACTCTCGAACATTCCCAATAATAATAATGTGACATTTTTCGTATTCGCGCAATTTCTGACAACTACAATAAGAAAGAATTCGCACAGAGAGCCAAGTGCCCTGACATTTCACATGTCATTTGGTCAACGAGAGTGACGCAGATTTCATTTTACGACTGATAATAAAAATTCTTACCAACGCAAGCTCCCGCTGCATCTTTGATGTTATTAGGGGGGCATTCGCATTTCTTAGTAGTGGGACTGCAAGTGCCACCTTCACATTGCGCCGTATCTAAGCAAGGATCACCGATGGTCGCCTTAGCCATGCAGATGTCATTGACTTTGACGGGCATGGCGTCAGGACATTTGCACGTGCCAGGAGCGGCCATGTCACCCGAACATGTTGCGCCCGATCCAGGTGGGCATTGTGCGTTGTCCATGCATGCACCAGCATCGATATCAACTTTGGGCTGGCATTCGCCGGCTACCTCTACCTCCGTTGCCGCATCGCAGTCCGCTTCAGCTGAAAAGATGCCCACTTTCCATAGCTCAGCTCTCCGACCTTATTTCATTACGCTCTCTATCAATACTCATTAGGCAATGTGCAATACTCGAATTGCACTTTCAGCGCCACATTGTCATACCGGGTTTTCTCGAGATTACGCCCCCCCCCCCAAATTTACGCCCCGGGGGGCGTAAATTTGAAAGCCTTCTCGATATTTCGCCCCGGGGCGTAATTTCGGAGTTAAAAGTGTTTGTTCGACAGCACAAAGTAGTACTGTCTACGCAATTTTATCTCGGAATTTTCCCATTGCAATATCAGTAAATATGCGAGTAATACTNTATCTTGCTATAGTAAAATAGTAGCTGAAGGTAGTATTTCAGCAATACTATGTTGCATTACGTTTTTAGGCCCTTCGCGAAATTACGCCCCGGGGCGTAATTTTGAATTTCGCGTGACCACCAAAAAGCTGCTTTTTTTCGTCATCGCCCCGGGGCGTAATCTTGATAAACTCCGGTAAGGGAAACTGCGGCTCAATTAGTTTTCGTATTCTGAGTCTCAATTACACTTGGTCCAAAGCGGTGATGACAATGTAAATTGATAGTTGGGTTACGAGTTTTGAAAGTTTATATTTTTGATAAAAGAATCTATGATACTTAACAATGCCTGATTATGGCAATGTTTATATTTGCAGCGTAAAAACTTTAACAAATGAATATGGAGACTAATACCGTAACACGTCTATATTCGTTACGAGACCAATATCTCGATTAGTTTTAAGTCGACCGTGATGTTTGGATTAGATAAGACAATAATGTGATCGAACAAATTTATATTGTTTTGCTTTTTTTTCATGCTCAAAACTTCAAAAAATGCCAAATGCTACGATTATTTAAATATGTAATTATTTGTCCGAAAATATATCGCTCACGACAAAGCCAACTGCATGTTGCACGCGAATCGTTCGTTGCGCGATCGACACTTGCATCTTCTGTTACTGTAGAAGTAATTGACTAAAGATACACACCTGGCTGAGCGGCTGTGCAGCACATCTCGTTTTGACACTCAGCAGGTGCGGCGCAATCTGTGCAGTCCTTAAAGTCGTCGTCCTCGAAAATCGCGACGAAATTGGCATTGCAGCTCCCCGGGGCTCCGCAGCAGAATGATCCCCCCGTTCCAGGAGCGCACACGTAGCCTGAAATGAAGACAACAGTTTTATTCCGCCCTGAGTCACACTAGCAATTCCAAACATATAGGGTGACCCCAAAAAACCGATAAAATTTCTGATTTCATTCCTAATGCGACAACAGCCGCACCAAATACCTCCAAATATTAATGGGAGATACTTCAGATAGCTGTCTGACTAGAGGAAAATTCACTGCTGCCACCACGCTCAGTAACGCAAATGAGTGGCAGCCACTCTTGATGCGTCAACAAGGTTTCAAGAGAGCGAGAAAATTCAAAAATCAAGACAAGTAGCTAGTTAGCACCAGTGGAAAACTAAGAAAAGTCAGGTCACACTGAACATGAGCTGAAAATCTCATTTGGGAAATTTTTCTCTTCAAAAAACAGTTAAAATGAAGTATCTAATAATTCAAAAACATTATGCAAATTTTTCTTATGACTTTGATGCGATCTCGTTTATATCCCAAAAATTCTCGTATGCGCATGTTTGATCAGAATATACCTGGAAAAGCTGCTTCGCATTCAGCATCGTCGGTGCAAGTCATTGTCATCTTCGTGGCCGTGTCGATCAAGTCCATCATCGGAGAAGGACATTTCCCTGTCAGCGCAGCGCTCAGAGAAAAGCCTAGAAGATTTTGTTTAAGATTAAGAGGATTTGAGTTAAGTAAAGGGCATTGAATATACCATTCCGCAAGGAAGCCAAGTGGTGCAAAAGATCACATGGTTTCCATAATTCCCCCTCCACTTTCCACCTGTTTCGTTATAGCTCGGCATTTGTAGAAGCTCTTCTACGGTTCTTGGAGGCACGATAAATAGTGCAAGTTTACGAACGAATAATCCGACCCTGCGTCAGAGCGGGAAAACACTATGAAACTTTTAAATACCAGTCATAAAGGACCGCCTTCAGCGGTTCAATAAACAATTAATTAGTGCCAGAAGCTCACCGAGAACAACAAGGCACAGCGCTTGCATAAGCCGCATGGCGAACGGTAGTGTACGGTGCAGTCGTCAGCAAAAGCGTAGACGCACACAAAATGCATGTGGTCTCTTGATTAGCCGCATTATACAACTCCATTCAGTATGTCGTCACACCGGATGTGCAAACTGCAAAATAATGTGGGTGAGCGCGTTGCTGATTTTACATGATTATTATGCAGCGCGCAGGAAGCCGTTGAGCACTCTGCCAATTTTTCGTATAATTTTCATTGTTTTGATATGCAGATGAGCGCTTCGAACGACGTCAGCTATTGATTTGGCAGCATTATAGGTCATCATACATTCATTTGGAGAGTGTACTTGCTGCATGTCACAATTAACTTTAGATGCGTCAGTCTAGGATATTTGAGGTCGGTCCGGTCCGCGGTCCTCGGCCCGATTCAACATCAAGCACCGTCGGTCAACGATCTGGTCCATTCGAACTTTTTTACAAATTTTCTAAATTTTGTCCCATGTAGCGCAGCTCTGGACCAGACCGAGCTATTCTCGGTCCAAGCTACTCGGTCTGGTCCAACACTCGGTCCACAGAAAACAAGTCGGTCTCGGTTCGGTGCACCGAGTAATTCGGTCCACGGTCCAATGGACCAACGCATCTATATTAGTATCTTAGTACCATTTTGTTTAACAATACTGCTCCGCGAAATATACGATTATGTGATGCCTGAGGAGCACATATCGATAATTATATTTTAATTGGAAATATTGCAGTAGGTGTTCTTATTGATATGACATGCGTATCACAATTAAACATCTCCATCAGATATATCTTTTCATGATCCTTCTTTTTCTTACTGACAGCAGAAATAGCTATTTTGACCAGCGTTGAAACCGCATTTTTTATAAGGAGCGTAATTTGCGCAACCTGCATTGCCTGTTGCGAGACAGTTCACATTCAAGCAGACTCCGTCAGTTGCTGAAAAAAGTATATGAAATTACGCTTCAAGTTGGCATTCAACTGACTGTTCTTAATTAATTGTGAGTCAAGCCAGAATTTCTTTGTCAGTAATAATAACTGGATAAAGAGTACACAGTAGTATGCCTTTTTAAGACAAAGTAATAGCGGGAAACATCCCCCACGGGCCAGTTTCAAAAATATGTAAATGGAAAAAGCAGAAATGTTACATAAAATTTTACGTCAATCAAAATTTTCATGAAACTGCCGCAGGTCTTCAGTCGAATGCCGAAGTTTGGCAGAGATTTGTATTGAATGAAAGAACC
The DNA here is from genome assembly GCA_002796945.1 of Plectus sambesii. NCBI lineage: Eukaryota > Metazoa > Nematoda > Chromadorea > Plectida > Plectidae > Plectus > Plectus sambesii. Next base: position 7,867 of record NIUQ01005542.1, read on the forward strand.
CAAAAGAAAGAAACTCACTCTTTGCCATGCATTGAGTTCCAATAAGCACAGTATTGCCGGTGCACACAAGCACATCAGCTGCAATCGAATGAGCGTTTTTTTAGTCAAAAAATTTCTATAAGTAATAAAATGCCGAAGGGAACACCGTAACAGGTTGAGTGTTGAGCTTTAAATTGAGCACGTTTGCTGCAGTGTTCACATTAATAACCTTTATTGCTCTGAGACCAAAACTTCATTTTCTCGGTACTGATCGAAGAATTTTGACTATAGTGTGCGTCGTAGCCTTGTCGTTCAACATAATACCGTAGGGATAGAAATAATTCGCAGGTTCTACTTTTCAAAATTCACAACACGATCCATTAGCGATTATTTTTTCACCTTCGAAATTTTATACTACAGGGTGGCCTTAAATAAGAAGTCAGGCGACGTAACTGTTGAACGAGATGGTGATCATGGCCCAAATTTTAACCCGTATGGTTTCCTAGTATGGGGCTTCAGGTGGGCGGAGTTTGGGCCGCCTCCTTTACGAACTGTCGTTGTGAGACCCCAAAATGTGCGGAAAAAGGGCCTGAAATCGGAGGTGACTTTGGAGGGTCACAGTAAAGCGGAGAGTTGAAAATGGTTAGCTAATATTTGGCCTAGAGGTTGTCCACAAAAGTGCCAATGTTGTCCGAGAAAATGAAATGAATTGGTCATCGTTGCGGAAGTTATCAAATTTCAAACTTCATTATTTAATGGTTTTTTTGTGGAATTATGCGCTTTATTGAGCTCCCATTTCTTTTCCCGTAGGCTGTTTTGAGTTTTATCGGTTTCCAGGAATGCTCCTAGACCAACGGTCTCCAAAAAACACCAGCTCGGCCAATTTTCATGATTATTGATTTTTGGTCACTCGCTCTGCTACCACGCACCGCCTGCTCACGTATTGGGCACTATTGCTCAAAAAATCGATAATCGCAAAAACTGACCGAGTTGATGCTTCAAGGCCTATAAGATCTCTATGATAATCTGGCACCCTTACGTCCGCAACATAGTCCGTCCACAGATGTAGCTCCAGGTGGGCACATTCCACCCAGTGAGGGTCCAAGTTCGCTTGCGCCGGCTGGACAACCACCACCTACAATAAAATTGATTGTCAACCACCACTTTTAATTCATTCCACTACAATTTTAAGTTTTTCAAATTTCAATTAATGATCCTACAGAAACAGTTATTGGTTGAAGATGATGCAAAATTAGTACAATGGAAAATTCACGCCCATGACACTGGCGATCATCGATGCATTCAGGCCAGAAAGATAGGCTTCGACGATTCGTTGCCGATCAACGTCAGAGATCGTGGCATACTTGTTTCGCTTAATCGGGCAATGAAATGCTCGCGGATGACAAAAAATGACTTGATAACCACGTTATCAGTGATTAGCCATCAGTCTTTTTATACGAAAATTTCTGCGTGACGAAATGAAATGCACGCGTGACGAATTGAATGCGCAAGTGACGAAATGGGTGACCGGAACTTACACCCCACCAACCGTCACCCTTCCCTTGACAAGCACTAAGTTTAGTAAATGATTTTAATACTCACCGTGTGCGCCGCAGCCAACGCACACAGAGAGCATTGAAATCATTTACTGCACTTAACGCAATCAGGCAACAGTTTGATTTTGGTGGGGTGTAAGTTCCGGCCACGGACGAAATGACCTGCGCGAGTGGCGAATTCAAATGAACGAGTGACAAAATGAAATGCGCGGTTGACGAAATGATATGCGCGAGTGGCAAATTGAGGTGCCCGACAGTGTAATTAACTTACAGACGGAATGGTTTAAAATGCTTGAATTTTAAATGACAGATTGAATATCCGTTAAAAAACACGTAGTTCAAGTTCCAGCTAAACTTATTTCTGATTGAAAAAAAATTACTTTCCCCCGAAATCGTCCATTTGGTTTTAATATGGTCAAACGCATCATTCGATACGTTAAATTTGATAGCATGTAAGCGCTGACTTAGTCTTTCAAAAAATAATTTGGTTTCGATTCTTCGGTTTTGACGATTTGAAGGGTCTGCTGTTGAATTACGGAGCGCGTAATTTTAGTCAGTTTAGCCTGTATCATATCTTATGACTGGTAGGGTAGAAAATTTTTAACTTTAGAGTTTTTGCGAGTAAGCTTCCATATTGATTACCAACCATAAAACACTGAGAATAGTAGCCAGCCAAATTAAGGTGACAAAGAATGTGATCAAGAATAGACCATACAATCCAGCTTATAACACTTCTCACTTTTCAGATTGGGTTTTAAGCAAACCTTTATTCACATACAACTCGTTAATATTCTTACATTTTTCAGCCGCAGCCGTCGCCAATATAGCGATGGTGACTGTTACCAGCAGCAATAGCTTTGTCATTTTCTCGCTGACAATGATTCTGTTGAATACAATCAGAATTTTTTAGTGCTAAGGAGACCTCTGCTTTGCTTTTTATGCGCGTTAATATGCTAATCCTGATCAATCAGATTAGCTATGACGATGCCTCTGTGGCGTAGTGGAACTGTCTGTCCAAATAAGTTCTATTGCAGTGGGAATTAATAGAAAAATTAAAGCCCAAAGCTTCCATTGTTTACATTTACATATCACAAACAAACGTCATCTATGTGATCAGTTATTCTCGCTTTAAAATGCTCAGATCGGCAAACA
>NIUQ01005543.1:0-10530 GCA_002796945.1 Plectus sambesii
TCTCTTGCTCAAGTCGCCCAAGAAACGCTAGCGATTATTGCCAACGGATCATACTGCTCAAGCGAGGGAGCCATTGTTGACGTCTCCGAATTCATCGCGCAAAGCGTGGATGGTACTGCACTCTACCGGCCGAGTCACCATGACCCTCTCTTACAACAGCGGCAAAGAAGTATTGGCTCGTTGCCATCGACGACGGCGAATACTGACAAAACGGATTTACTGCGCGAAGATCCTAAGCCGCTGGTGGGAGTGGAGACGGCGTCATCAGATTGCTCCGGCGGGAGTCGACGAGCAAACGTCGCCGACGAAGAACTTGTGCAAGCGTCAGGCGCAACAAACATGACCACCCTATTTGAAGTAACGAATGAGACGAGTCTGCGGGCATGCAGGCGCGTAATCGTTGAAGAAGGCGCCTTTAATGGCTCCCTAGTGGCGTGTTTGAACTTCGCGTCCGCTAAGAATGCGGGCGGTGGATTTCTGCGCGGCGCCAAAGCCCAAGAGGAGAGCTTAGCTCGCTCTTCGTCGCTCTATGCCAGCCTTACCTGTCCAGCCGCCGCGCTCTACTACGAATTTAACCGCGCCATCAAGCCCAATCGCGGCATCTACAGCGACCATCTGATTTGGTAGCCAACTTGCTCATTTAGTTTACTAAAGGCGCCCAATCAAAATTCATCCTCGCTCTAGGGATTGCAGTATAAAGGAACTGCAGTGAATAGTACTAAATTTTGGCTTAGTTACTGTTAGTTGGGGGGATGATATGGAGCTATATCGTACACTGAGTGAGGGATCGGGATTCGAATCCGCAGCCTTCCGCTTAGGGCGCGAGCGCTAAATCATCGACCTGAGCGTTAGGCTCGTGCTGACGATGCACGCACGTAGCCACCTGCAAACTAATCCAAATTGTGTAACGCTTTATACAAATTTCGTTTGTCCCGGGTACTATTTGTCTTTCGTATGAATATCAGTTGATAATGACGCTATTTATGAGCCTCGATTTCAAAAGTTAAAACACATAAAATATTGTCCCAAGCACGGGATTTATAAGCTCAATCATTCTATACTTGTTGAGGGAACATTTGCTGAAGGTATATTTTGTAATGATTAGGTCGCCAAACGTCGTCGTCTTCCGCGATGACGACTGTTCGCTTCTTTCGCAACCCTTCACGGTGAACTTCATTACGTCTCCTGCGGTGAACGCGGGCGTGTACAAGCGATTCGCGCCGGTCAACAAGAAGGAAGAAAAGAACGACGACAACAATTATGCGTCAGATGAGCTGAACGTAACTATGCGTCGGCGAGTGCGGACGGTGTTGGCGACCGCGTTGGAACGCCAACAGCGCTGTTTGATTCTTGGCGCCTGGGGCACTGGCTGTTTTCAAAATGAATCCGACCATGTCGTCGATTGGTTCCACGAAGCGCTTACTGGAGATTTTGCCGACTGCTTCGAACGAGTCATTTTTGCGGTACTGGATGATACTGCCGACAAGAAGAAGCTGGCAGTGTTCTTAAATCGCTTTGGCAACAAATAATTGCGTATGTTAGGGAAGAATGTTCAGTTGAATGTTATTAGTTAGACTGAGGGATGAGCCGAAGAGCTTGACGCATCTTTATGACAACTGACTTGAAATACTCTTTAGTAAAATTATTGGCTATATTTGGCTCATAGTTATGGCAATCAATAGAACAATGCAAATTCGACTTATTGATCGAGTGAAATTTCACTTTCGCCATACGAAATATACAATAATGGAAGTAATTTGAAATGCTGGCCGATCATTGTGCGATTTTTATCTACATTTTGCTCGATGAAAGCTAGAGAATCACTCGATAGGTAATCTGAAGGAGGCATTGATTGGCGGCAGCGCAAATAGTAGTTAGACCTTGCGTTGGCATATTTGTTTACCGAGTCAGTTGAAAAAGACGCGTCATTCTTAACGGAACGCCTACCTACTAACACTTAGCGCTGAAGATGCGCTGGAGGACTTGAGAGCCGAAAAGGAAGGGGCCTTCTGACTGATGTGGATGCGTGTGGAATGGAATAATTGGACGGAAGCGAAGCGAAAGAGCGGTCGATTGCCGGCCCCCGGAGCAGTCAGTCAGCCATCCGGTCGGCTGTCTGTTTGCAGAGACGGTCGTTTTTCAACCGCCTCCAAGTCGAGTCTAGTCCAGTGTCTTTTTCCACCGCTCTTGCTCGAAAGCGGGCCTCCCGATACGAACCGATCATCCACTGTCGCGCTCTTTCTATCGCTATTGTATGTTCAGCAGCTGTATATATGTTTCGTGCGCAACTGAGTTTCAGTTCGCTTCTCTTTCTGTTGCATTGTGCGATTAAAAGTTTTGTTCACTGCGGTGCCATCTCGTGTTTTTGCGTAATCCGCGCGTTTTCACTTCATACTAATCCTAGCGTAAATGCGAATTTATTGAGCAATATTTGTTCACATTTACTTTGGCGACTACATTTAACCTCAGGTGTTTTGCTCTGAAAACTAAACAGAGCTACTCGTCTGAAGCTCGAAATTTCTCACAATCATCATACATTTACCAAGAATTAATATATATCTGAAAGAATATACATTCTTGTTAATTGTATATGAAAAATGCGGCAAATGTCGGGCGTCACACAAATTACGATGACATTAATTAGCCTTTTTGCTGAAGCGGAGTGCAATGATGGAAAGGTCGTTTGCAGAGAGAGCGTGTGCGCAGTGTTGACCAATTAAGCAAGACCAAAGGGAAGCGGCCGACGTGAGAAACGAGCTGCTACTGTAAGACGGCGGCGGTCTCGGAAAGAAAGAAAGAATGTCTGACGCAGTATTTTCGCGCTTCGAAATCGACTTCGACTCGTCCAAGTCGGCCAACAGTCCGTTGGTATTCCACGGCGGAGAGCTGCTGACCGGCAATTTGCGCATCCAGCTGAAGCATCCTTTGACCATCCACGCCATCAAGTTGCAGTTCAAGGGTCGCGCCTGCTGGCTCAGCGATGCGTCAAAGTCTGGCGAGGTTGGTTAAGCCGCCTATACTGCGCATATCAGCCCTTCCTTCAATACCTAAACGCTATTTCATGTCCATCCTTTGCGGTTGCAAGCTTTTTTTCTATAATTAGCTCCTTAAACAATCGGAATTTTCAGTTAGTAACAGTAAAGGAGAAAAGTGACTAACAGCAGCGCATATTTTGTTAGCATTCCCACACAAAACATAGGGGCACCACCTCTTTGCTCTGTTTAGGTCCCCCTATGTTTTGTGTGATAATGCTGACAAAAAATGCGCTGCTGTTAGGCGCTTGTAACTTCCTCCCACCCTGTATGTTGCTCTTCGGTCAATAATTTTCAGTATATACTACTGCAAATAATCACCTTATGCATCCTCAGACTTCTTTCAAATCTGCAAATAAACATCGACATCAAATTTATATTTTCAGTGGCCGATCTGATTTGAGACGGCGGCGGACGAAACGACTGATGGATTTACTGTCTCGGCGTCTATTATTCCGATGATGTTTTTGTTGCGACGCTTTGTTTGTCCGAGGCTCTTCGTAATTTGTGTACGGTAACGCGTCCACTCTGGTTGTCGAAGGTAGGAATGACTCGTTCATCCAGAGTTTACGACGTTACGTACCGTTTTATGGCTAGCCGGAATTCCGTCTTCACGCTTACATTTTTACCGTTGGCCACTATTTTGTTGTTGTTCCCATCCGTCAGCGGAGTGCGAGTATACAGTACATCTGCGTGTAGTAAACTTTGCTGTTGTCGTTTCGAAGCGCCATCAGAAACACAAGCATGGGGGGGGGGGGACTGGAGGTGTATGACGACGTTCCTCGATAGCATACAATTAATGTTGCACTTTTGAAATTTGAGGTTTGAAATTTCCTCACACAAATCAAAAAAATTCTCTTCGCAGCCGCCGATATGTTGACAAAAAGTTTAAACCTATGTTTTTGCTATTTTTATTCGATTTTTACATTTTATTATTCACAGAAAAGGTGAGATGACAATTCGCGACATAGAACCATTTTTAAGCATTATCATTCCCTACCTTATCTTTTTCAATTACCTTTGCGCTCATTGTATTTCCATTGAATATGGGAATAGAATTGAAACGAAAAATGTGATTAAGACTTCATGATTTAAGAATATATTGCATGTTTATAACGAAAACGCCATTTTCGGGAAATTTGGAGAATTGTAACGCTTTATTACTTGGTTATGCCCAAAAGATATAATGTTTCAGCGGCCAGGCATACGTTTATGCCTTAGCAATCATGACATTATATTTGCAATTTCAAAAAAGGTTAGAATCAATTATTATTGCATCAAAAATAATGACGATTACAAAATGTCGCGAATTGTCGTGTCGCGAATTGTCCAAATCCCCACAGAAAGCACGTTCAGAAGCAGGTAATAAAGGTTCGGTCACTTAAAGAAAAGCATTCAGTGAAATTGTTGCAAAGAGTAAATCACCCTAAACATTGCACTTGTGAACATAGACAAAAACATTACCTCACTAAGCATACGTATGAAAATGGCGCATCAACGATGTTTGTCGAAACTCAATACATTTCGTGACCTCAGCGACGTTCAGCACGTTGCATTTCACAAAACAGCGCGAAAAAGCATTTTCCTGTCCATTTGCTTTATACTATTACCTCAATTTCCACGACAAACTGTCGAGTCAGTCCCTGTACAAACATATTACTGTTTTCGCATGATACTCCTGCAACGCGCCAATGAAAACGTACACTGACAGTCATAATTTAGGACGGCAAATTTCCTCTTCGTAAATATAACAAATACGCTGAAATTACAAGCAACAGCAAATGCACATAAAAATGTTATTCACACATAGCGTGCAGAAATGAATTTTAGACGTGTGAACAAGCAACTGAAACGTTTGATATTCAGCATAGATGAACGAGTTTGAAATTAAACGTCATGCACACATTTTCTTCTGCAACTTAGCCGAAAAGAATCTCATATCTCCTACCGATGTTTAAATCTTTCTTATCCTAGCTGTACTCATCCCTGCGATTAGTATCGATCGTACCAAGTGTAACCCGGAGCAGAAATTATATTTGTACTCTTAACATACATCATGCCGCTATCGACTGATTGCAGTAAACAATTGTGGGTATTCGCGTTGTAAACAATACTATGACAATCGGGCTCTTTGGTACACTGATAACCGCAAGATTCCTGAAGTGACAAATCATCGTATACTTGTATGATGAATTGCGGAAGAGCTTTCATGTTGGCGGTATTGGCGTTGATCCGAAAGTGTGTTCCTTTTGTAGGTTCCACTAAAAGTAATATCATATATGTCGTTATCGAAGCTTGATCTTTAGTATGAACAGTAGAGAATGAAGAGAACGACACATGCGCGGTCATGGGTTAATAATTTTGAGCGTTTCATGTTAATTACTATTTGCTAATGGAGAAAATTTTCTACCCTCCTTTAATTATTTAGACTGACCCAAACAATCAACAGAGATCTCAACACAAAATATTTAATCTTTCAAAAATGATAACCTACCGTATTCACAGATAAAAGGACGGGGAGTAATGCAGTCGTAAGTTGTCAATGTATTCAAATAGGCTAATCCGCAGCTTGCTCCTGTTGGAAAACCGGGATGGAAGTAAGTTACATCTTCTGTTAATGGCAGTGTTTGTCCATTGCCATGTAACCAGTAGTAACCAGTAGTGGCCGCTCCCGTCGTATTTAGTCTTACAAGACCGACATAAGCGTAGGGGTAGGCTCCAGGAATCTGAATACTTACTGCTTTAAAATGAATATATCACGAGCAGTGAAACTTAGTGATTTGAATTTGTTATAGAGTGATCTGACTACGGGTTGAGTTTCATATCTGATCTGTTAATCATCTCATTTAGATATAAATAATATACCGGATATTCTCGAAATCAGGCCCCCCCAGTTTAAGCCTCAAGAGGCATTAATTTGAAAATCTTCTCGATTAATTTGCCCCGAGACGTTATCTCAAGAAAGTTCGGTCATTTCAGATCCATTAATCGTCTAATTACTACAGTTTAAAAGACTGTTAATCGAATGACTTTTATCTGTTATTCATTTCCGAAAATATGGTCTGATGCAAGGATAATTATACCTTCCTAAACTCCAAGAACACACAGTACGCCGTTTCATGAGACTCCCTCGCAAATCATCAGAATTTTATGAAAAAGACTCTGCACGCTCCGTCGTAAAACTGCAATTTCATCATCTTAAGGCTTTTCAGTTTCGAGCCCCGATATACCTTCTGTTTACTTAACCGGTGCATAACATAAGATGGCACAAAATCGAAACTGTTGACACAATACTAACATTTTTTGGTAAAATCGCGAATACTCCAAACACTTACCGCTGATGTAAGCCCTTTATAAATAAGATTGAGAAGCTCAACGTTATTTGTGATTGCCAAGCGGCCGTTGAATCCGTCGATATGCGTGCATGACATTTTCGCGACATCATATACCACATATGTTTCTTCGCGAACGTAGCACGACCCTTCGTAGTAAATATGAGGAAGAGAAAGGCTGGCACATTGAATGTCGAGCAGTGTTGGCGCATACCGCAAAGTTTCCTCTAAAATCATCGGTTGTAGTGACTGTATGACAGATCATTGAACACATTTGCATTCTTTATTGGTATATACGTTTGACTTTTCAACAATTCAATTGATTACTCTGTAACGCAAAGACCACTTCTTTGAAAGCATCTTTACGCAATTAGTACTGCTTTAAGATGTCGACCAAATATTCAAACAAATTTAAAACATTTAAAGCATTATTTATACTGCAATCGAAATTCAACACCGCTTTCTCAGCATTTGGCCTAAAATTACAAGTTCTATCTTTTAAGAACAGAGAGAAAATGATAGTGATTTTGATCTCAGTTTACGATTGAACTGTAATACTGAATAACGTCACAATTAGTGAAATTAAATGGAGTGCACGTAAAACGAGCAAAGATCAACATGATTTCATAAAGATGCTTTTCCTCCACTTTAACACAGCACTATCGACTTTTTGCAATAAAACACTTTTACATACCGTATTCGCAAACAGTCATTCCTATTCCAGATTCCCACCAATCCTCAAAATAGTCTGTCCACACAAACGTGTAGTCGGTACCAGGAGAATCCAATCGACTAGGCTGCGTTGGTAAAAACGCTTTAAGATTGAAGCTTTCTTTGTATCCATCAAATCTGCGCCAAAACAAGCCAACAAGTCCCGATGACATGTTCTTGTCTCTCTCCAGTCCTGTAAAGATGACGTCGACGTTCACCTGCAAACCCTCATTTTATCTTAGATAAGTTTTATTGGGGATAAAATAATACAAGTAGAAAAGAAAGTGCGAAAATTGCAGACTGACTCAAAGTTGTGCAGACTTGCTATTTCTTCCAAAAACGCTATTAATGGTAAATATTATCAACAAGTTCTGATTGTGAAAAAGTTTCATTTACTTAAACACCTCACGATCATGAAATTGATTTTTTTAGTTCGAACCGCGCCTTCGTCCTAAATTAAAAGTGCTTCGAACTAAACATTGCCTATTTAATCGATTTCTTCAACTTTACTAACTATTGACCATCAAATTTTTCTTTGTCATACTTTGCACGACTTTCGCAGAACACATTCGCGTTAAATAGGTAAAGGCGCTATCCATGGCAATAGACAAATATGATATACAGTGAAACTTGGATAATTGCACATCGATGCGGCAAGAAAATTTTCTGCACATATCAGGGTTTATACCATGTACAAAACATAGGGCAAAAACATTTCGGGGTATGGAAAAGCATAAAAAATTCGTGCACTTATCCGGGTTGCACTTATCCGGCTTTCACTTTTTAAGGATATATAAATAAAATACAGTTGCGCAGTTATATTGCGCAAGTACAGTCCGACAACGATGCACGTAATTGTCAATCATTATATTTTTGAATTTCATCGACTCTGTTTTCTTTTCTAGACTTAACTTTAGCACCACTTCACTTGTTGACTTCATCAACAAAGCAAATAATTTATTGATTTCCTTTAGCAAATAAAAGTTTTATTTACGAAGTTACTCTACTCTACTGATAACTCACCGCGTCGCGAAATGCACCGAGAGCGTTCATTTTCTCGATAGTTTTAACAAACACCAAATGACCGCGGTATCCGGGAATATGTGTGCACATTAGTTTTGAGAATTCGGGGTTGCGTTGAAGTTTGTCGATAAGAATACAGCTCTTGTCATCATTCCACCAAAACCACTTATTCTGTTGCTTGCATTTGTGCTCCAACGTCGTCTCATGATGCGCTGTGCTGCTTTCTATAATAGTTATTTGTAACATTCTGCATCTGAAACATATATAAATGCAGGGCTATAGATCCTGTAATATTTCAAACGGTCAACAGGTTTTGTAATATTATCAGAAGTTCATAGGGCCTGTTTCATAAAAATTCAGCAAATTCAGAAACGCGAAAGAACGGCTTTGTGTGCGCGATGATGGATCATTTTTCGGGTTTCTGACAAATGATCGTGCGCGCAATTCCGCATTATTGCAAATCTAAAAATGCGATAATCTGATGAAATAATTGAATCGATGCTTTTTGCATTAACATCAACTTAAGAGAGACTTTCTCTAAGCATCGAGTTTTTTGTTCATATCCTTGGCACAATGAGCAAAACGTTGTCAGATTTTGATGAAACTTTGCACTCTGGGGTAATTCAGGTCGGAATTTCCAAAAAACGCATCAGAATTTTTTGAAAATATTTTCGTGTCGAGATATGGCGGGAAATTCAAACTTGCTCAGATAACTATAACAAGAAAACCAAAACCCTTGTTCCTGTATACCATTTAAAAGGAAATGATGAGAGGAATCTGAAACTGACCGAAATTTTAAAATTGGTGCAAAACTAAGAAAGTTATGCAAGGAAGAAGAGGTGGCATTTTTTCGCTTTTCAGTTTTTCCAATTTTTCGGCAAGAACTTGGTCACAATTCTTAAGCCAAAGTTACCCTAGGATTACTCCCCTAACTCTGGGCTATCTAACGGTGCCATAAAAATTGAAATTCGAATGCTTGCAGAGGTCGCAATTTCAATCCAAAGTTGACCATCTCCAAAATTACGGTAAAACGGGCTCTCAGAAATTTGTGAAGATGCCACTAAAATCAATGTTTCTATATAGCATTCGATTGGAAATGATGAGAGAAGCCCGAAAAAGAGCTCATTTTGAATTTAATGCAAAATTAAGAAAGTTACGAAGGAAAGAAAACTATCGCATTTTCGCTTTTTTCTTAGTTTTTTCGTTTTTGGTTTTTCGCATTTTTCGGCCAAAACTTGTTCGCAATTCCTAAGCCAAAGTTACCCTAGGATTACTCTCCTAACTCTGGGCTATCCAACGGTGCCATGAAAATTGAAATCCGAGTGCTTACAGATGTCGCAATTTCAATCCAAAGTTGACCATCTCCAAAATTACGGTAAAACGGGCTATCAAAAATTCTTGAAAATGCAACTAAAATCAATGTGTCGTTATAGCATTCAACTGGGAATATTGAGAGAAGTCCGAAAATGTGCTCAGTTTTTAATTTAATGCAGAACTAAGAAAGTTATGTAAGAGAGAAAAAGTCAAATTTTCCTTTTTTATTGAGTTTTTTAGATTTTAGTTTTTCGCATTTTTCGGGAAAAACTTGGTCACAATTCCTAAGCCAAAGTTACCCTAGGATTACTCTCCTAGCTCTGGGCTATCCAACGGTGTCATAAAAATTGAAATCCGAGTGCTTGCAGAGGTTGCAATTTCAGCCCAAAGTTGATAACCTTCAAGATTACAGTAATTTGATAATTACGGTTACTGTTGATTCACCCAATCTGGCAGAAAACATTGAAGCCTGCATAGAAAGTGTAGGTAGATATTATAAAGGAAAGGGAAGCAACGGAAATTTTAAAATATCGAGAGAAAATTATAACCGGTTTGGGAGGACACCCAATAAATAAACTTCCTTGAACCATAATAACCGTATTGTAACTAGAGAGACTTCGAGTAGTCATTCTACATTCTACTGCAAAGCAAGAATGAGACTGGTGAATAACGATAAGAAAAAGTCATAAGAACGACTCCATTACAATTTCTAATGAAACAAGAACAATGAAATCAGTTAATGCTCTAACAATTTGATCACTATTAAGTTGACTACTTGAAAAGGAGTTTTACTTCCCCTCTCAAATACGGAAACAGTACTGAACTTCTTTCAACATAGAACCACCGGTTAAGCGGGCTTTGTCAATTTTCCTGTTTCCATTGAATTTTTTCTGAACTCTAGAGTCAATATTCAGACTACTTTGACTCAGAATATTGACAACTCTTCGGTGAAGAACAGAAACATTTGAAAAAAGTAACGAGCAACTGTAATCTTGGAGGTTACCAACTTTGGATTGAAATTGCGACATCTGCAAGCACTCAGATTTCAATTTTCATGGCACCGTTGGATAGCCCAGAGTTAGGAGAGTAATCCTAGGGTAACTTTGGCTTAGGAATTG
>NIUQ01005544.1:0-10506 GCA_002796945.1 Plectus sambesii
CAATTAAAATGATAAAATTTCTAACGGTCACGGATTAAAAAAGGATCTTTAAAGAAACAGAACTGAAAGCAATTAATAAAACTGAATTGCAAACGTTGGTAAACTGCAAAAATTACACAGCAAAAACAATCAGAGTTTCCACAGCTGAGACTCAAACCCAGGCCATCAAGGTATAAAGACGGTAACTCTACCGCTGCACCATCAGGAGATAAGGTTAAAGAAAAATTATAGCCTCAATGCTTGGCGCTATCACGGATAAATTAGGGGGTACCCCTAAATTAAGGGCCATTAATTTTTATGCCAAACAAATTCTCAGAGGGCGGGGATTGTGAAAAACGAAAATTTCCATAAATCTGTTCAGTCTATGCAAAGTTATTCAAGTTAAAAAAAAGCAAAATTATTTGGCGCACCCTGTATTTAAGACAACGATTGTCAGCTGCAAATGGTGGCAAAACGGTAGATTTAGTAGAATCAATGGGATCTCAGTGCTATTATACGCACTGGCCAGCGGTTTCATTACAAAAACACGTTTTTGACAAATATAACAAATTTATATTTTAGAAAAAATATTATCAGTTCTGTTACTGATAATGAATTACGAATGAATGAATTGTATCCTTATCTTATTGATATGACTTCAATCTGAGATAGGATTTTAATGAAATATGATGCAATACTTATATCGAATTCTGCAAAATATGAGTAAAATTGTGATTATTTCCTCCGTCAGAGAGCGACGGATGTTTACATCTCGCAATTAAGTTCTTTTCAATCGTTTGAGAGCATACGAATACCTTTTCTTTCTCCATAATATACAATTCTAATTTTTTTAGTTTCGCTGCATCAATTTCGAATTTTGTAGGTTTGGAAATTAAAGCTTCGTCAGCAAAAACTTCCAGGACATCATTAGAATAGGGTCGATTCGCCACATTTTTTATAAAGAGACAGTCCAATAGTCTCTGCACGAGTTCTGATGCATTCGGCACCAGTCGATGTCCCTTATACTCGAGTTGGTTAAAAGATTCCGCTTGTGCTTGACTGAAAAAAAATTGCGCCTGCTCTTTGTGCTTCTCCCAAAACTCGGCATGTGGCGGATCGCTGGTCAGCATTTCCACCAAAGTGCAGCCCAAAGACCTGGAATTCATCCGCAGTATTATTTGAAGTAAGTTTTCCCCGCAATTTAATTTGATTTAGAACGTTTTGGGAATTATCGATTTTTTGAAGTAAACGGTATAGACCAGAAGAAGGAAAAGGGATTTGTGAGCCGATGGAGTCATATTAGTCTCATTACTTTTGTGAGAATTAAACATATATGTAATTGTGGTAGAGTGGCTAGTGGCTCGGGATTTTCCCTTTATTCCATAGGACGCCCCTTCCGGGCCCACCTTTCCACACGCTACCCAGAACACACACTAAACTCCATCTCACTTCAATCAATCACTACAACATAACACGAGGAAATCATTCCAATCCCAAACAATCGTGTCGGGACCATTGCTAACGGCGGGTCACTTCAATTCAGTAGGCGCACGCCTACATAATTATACTGGTTACATAGCAGTGGTGAGTAGTTAAAAGGAAGTTTTTCTTTTACATGTAACGACCGAGAAATTTTCCTCAACTATGAGGAAACTAATGAGATGATCTGGGTAAGTTCAAGAGGTTGTGACTTTCTTAAACAGACACGTAAAAAGGACGACTTATTAGGGAATCATTGGTATCAGATGGAAAAAAGGTTGATTTGAAAGACTGGTAAAGCTCGTCTCTGATTGGTCGTGATTCATTCAAATCTGCTGGTTGGGTGTGTTAGTGTCATCTTTCAATTATTTAGCGTAATCTAACATATTGTATTGCAATCAAGCGTCCCTTTATAAACCCTTTGCTTTAAAATGAGATGCATCGCAACGTGCTCACATTAAGAATATATCCATGTGCATTCTTACTCATTCAATGTAAGTGCCTATCCTGACAAAGAATACTGCTTTCAATCAGCGATGCTTACTATATCTTCCTGATGATAAGAAAAGTATACATAGTAGAGCTAAATAGATTGTGTATGCACTTTTTGATATGTCAAAAAATATTATACCAAAGCTTTAACGTAGTGAAGGGAAGAGAAATTTTAGTCATAGATACTTCGAAGTAGCCATAGCACGTTCAAAAACTTCATTTGCATCCATTTTGATAAAAAAATGTTAGTGTTAAAGCATACAAATGAAATGCGTTATCGTATAAATGATTAACGATTGTAAATCTGTAACTATTAAAATGGCTGGAAAGAGAACGTCATGCTCATTTAGACGGGAAACGCCACATTGTTAATCTTTGCCTAATGCTAAATTTTTACCATATATCAGCACGACGTCCATACGGTCTACCAAACAACACTTCAGGAGCAGCGAAAACGGGTGTGCCGACAGAATCGCACGGTGCAGACAGCGTCATCGTATATGATTCACTGTCGACCGCCAAGTTATGAACCAAACCGAAGTCGGCCAATTTAACGTCATAGTTGTTTGTCAGCAAGAGATTGTCACCTAAATTACAAGAGTATATTACTGTAATTTGTCATCATTTAAGAAACGAAAGCCTAATGAGGATCTCGTGTAATTCACCTCACAGTATGCACTACATCTAATGCCAAAGAAATGAAATAGACCAGATTAAGGATAGAAACGAAGGATAGAAGTTCACTCGTTAATTTTTTGCGATATTATCTATTTTATAATGCTTGATTTTCTCAAAACCGAAAGTTATATTATTCTTCCTTCTCCATCGATTTTCTCATTTGCGTAGTATCCGTAGTCTTACATTTGATATCGCGATGCATAATCCTGCCTTCTTTGTAATGATGCAAAAACTTCAGGCCTTGAGTAGTTTGAAATGTGTATTTCAATGCTGTGGCTTCGTTTAGAGGGTTGTCTAAGATTTGTTCTTTGATGGATCCGTTCTCCATGTATTCAGTGAATAAGATCAGTTTCTCGCTGCTCAAGTAACAGCCAATGAATTGGACGAAATGTTCGCTGCATGCACTCGAAATTTTGTATAACGTATTCAATTCCGCAATAAAATTTTTAACACGCTGAAAAATAAGAATACTGTGCTTTTATATGATTACTCTTTATCAATTGAGAAGATTTCTTGAAATTTTTGAGTCCAAAATAATCCTTACAGAAACAGTTCTGCGTATAATTTTGAAAGGATGCTGCAATTCTGGATGATAAATGTTCTTGATCAGGTAATACGCAGTAATATTACTAAGTTATAAATTTAATTTCTTTGTAAAGCGAATGCAATGACAGATTTTTTCCATGTGTTAAGTATTCAATGATGGTATAGGCTAGGGTTTGCACGGGAAATCCCCCCGTCCCGAAAACGGGAATATCCCGTGAGTTTTTCTCCGTAATTTCCCCGTTTTCCATCCCGTGGATTATCCCCCGTGGCACATCCCTTCCCGTCCCCGTGATTGGAAATCCCGTGCAAATCGTTCCCCGTCCCCGTTGTATTCGTTCCCCTCCCGCAAACCCTACTATAGGCTATTATAACTAACAACAATTTTAGCATAGTTTCTTGATCAGTGGCCGTATTCTCCCTCTTCGCCATGGCGAGGCGAGCAATGCAAAACATACACCCGTGGCGCAATCGATTTATATGTTTTGTATTGCTCGCCTCGCCAGTGGCGAAGAGGGAGAATACGGCCACAGTACAAAGTTCGATCGTACAAGCAATAGAGCAAAGAAATTTACTTGGGTACAACTCACCTTTTTCAAATCGTTTTTCTGCTTTTCATTCAGATTCCATCGCTGAACTTTCAAATGCTTTCCTGCGGCAACCGGCGTTGCTTTGATTCGGGTGGCATACTTCCACACTTCGCCGTATTTACCCTCACCGATTTGTTCAATTTGTGTCCAGCCATCGAGCGATAAAATTCGTATTTCCTCATCTACTGCATTTTTTGGAATCAGAGAATCCAAATCAAATTGTCGGCTCTTACTTCTTTGCATTCTTTTCTTGAGCAGTTTGCGTAAGATGCTGAAAAGGAAGCGAGATGCTGCTATTCAAATCTTAAGAAATAGTTTGCTAACACACCAGGATATATAAATCATTTATGCCATCTTTCAATCATAAATTAGGTTTGATTACTAATTCAATTAATTGAGAGCTTCTAAACATTATTTTTATTTATTCTTTATCAGCACGGAACGCCGGTATTCTTCTCATCTTGAAGAAAACTGAACCGCCTAGTTTAAAAAGGTCGAGGAAAATAAAGGTCGAGGAGAAAAAAGGCCGAGGGAAAAAAGGTTGAGGCGCTTTGAGTTCAATAGTCGAAATGTTAAAGCCAGCTTTAGAAGACTAATGCGCAGTTGGCTGAACTAAGTCGTCTGCTACTTTGCAGTTGGTGTTGTTCTTGTCCATTGCTGCCGATTGACTACTTATATATCGGTCGCTGAGGTATGGCGTGTACTATTTCTACGCTACATGAGATTTTTTAATTATGCCGCCATATTTCCGGTTGCCGCGCTTACTTCATTATACTTATTCGACCTCGATGAGACAATAATTTTAAGGAAGTGCAGCATACGATAATTGCGCGGTATTAACGCGCGACATCGCTATGCTTGGCTTTGCTGCGTTGTGAAGTCTCGACACTATTAACCACAAAAAAAACATCTATTCGATATTTGATAATTTCTTTATGCTTCTTCTCCATATTTCAGACCTCGACCTTTCTTCCCTCGACCTTTTTTCTCCTCGATCTTTTTTATCTCGACGTTTATTCCCCTCGACCATTTTTCCCCTCGACCAATTTTTTCCTCGACCTTTTTTTATCTCGACCAAATTAACTCGACCTTTTGTCCGGGAATCATTAATGATAAATTTTACGATAATAAATCCCTTGATCTTTCGATAATCGCACCTACCTTTTCAGACTTCGGTATAGTTTATTCAATCTGCTTACTCCATCTATGTACATTGAGCAACATTTAAAACGAATGTCGTCGTTAGTGTCGTAAGTAACTTTGAAATGCTGTTGAGTTGTACATGAGTTGCAAAGCGTTTGGTGATAAGCACTGCTGCTCGCTACGCTTGCATACGGCTTGCGATTGGACCATGTTTGCTTTAATAGAGTCAACTTTTACGTGCATGCATGCACGTCTTAACAAACCAGCCTTTTTCGCACAAAAATGAACACTCATAATGTAGTACGTGTTCTCTTTCTGGCAGAGGGATAAACACATATGAGTAATAAACAACTAGCTACAATATTTTGATTCTTCATTAAGCATATTTTAGTTTGACCTTTATGTTGAATTATACACAATTCAGTTGTCATAAGACTGTTATCAGTTCTCCCGTCGTTTTTTTTCTTTCTGGCTTGTCTGATTGCATAATGTTGTTTAAAAGTAGAAAAACTGTAGATGCTTGCAGCTTTCTTGCTGCGATCTAAGTGCAATAGCTTCCTCTAGTGTTTTATTTTGCTCAATTTTCAATGTTTAAAAAAAGTATGCCTCGATATGGTTGATAAATATATGATTTCGATATGACACACAGATACCGAATTAGTTTTGCTGTTTCTGCTAACAGTATTTGAGTAGGTTGAAAATAGTATCAGCCCTATTTCGAAAGAATAATGCGGATGATCACCTTTATAACATACACAAATAACATCAAAGCTATAAACTGAAGCAGACTTCTTGACCGCGTCACGTATAAGGCGCTTATCAAATGCTTGTTCTTTCCAATAAGACATCAACTTAACATTTCACATGAAAGACGAAGAGCTGGCGTAGCAGCTGAAGACGTTGACAACAACAGTACTCTTACAGTTCAGATGACGCTGGTAGTCACCTCGAGCAGCCGAAGCGTGAGAGGGTACATGTAAAGTGGGAAACGACCGTTTGAGCGCAAATACAGGTGTAATTACGAAACAGAAACAACGTTCCAATAAGCTTCCATAGTGAGGGGAAAATGCTGGTGGACGGTTCTAACTGTACCACCCTGTAGAAGTTACAAGGTTGACTGCGGGGATACCAAAACATCGAACCTAAAAATATCTGCAATACCTAGCTTTGATTCTCGTTCGTTGTCGGCCGTTGATGACATCAACCTTTATTTAGGTCAACTCACTGAAATTCGAATCCACCCATCCGAAATGTGTCGCCAGATTAATTGCGCATCCGTTAATAGTATCAGACCAAGTACAAAGTGTCAATTTAGTCTATTGCATTGAGACGAAGGTTAGTATCCCAGTTTGTAGTGTACTACCTTGACTGTAACTCTCTTGTAGCATTGCAGAACGAATTCGAAAAAGGTGATTACTGTGTCTAGTTTACTGACTGAACTATGAGGAAGAACAAAAGCGTATATTTCACAGTCTCGATCACATTCATAAAAAAGGGATAGCTCGGTAATGAATGGTGAAACCGTTCGGAGCAATGTGGTAATCAAGGAATCAAGTAAAAAAACGGAAGACGATGAGGGAGAGCCAGCGATCGTCGCAGAGATTACTCTCAAGCAGATTGTGACGGTAGCCGGATGGGCATATATAGGCGAATAACACGGTTGGGCACAACGTCGGCTAATATTTGGCGAGAGGAAAGAGGTACGTAGACGGTACGCCTCACATTTCGGAATTGCGTTATAACACGCCATACGCGCATGCATACGATACTGCAAAAAATCAACGCAAGCGCGTGTGGCGTCTAATAACGTATTTCCGGAATGTGAGGCTTACCGTCTTTGTACGAGGAAAGAATGCATTCTTCAGCACAAATTTTCGCGAACACCCGGGCGATCAGCGGACATCAAAGTGAACATAACAGACGGAAGACAGCCGGCTTCAATGCGAGCACAGAGACAATGAGGGTCGTCAACAGGGCCTAATAAGCCAATTTAGAGCGCATCAGTATCAGCGTGATCGTGGTGCTCGCCTTCGAACTCGCCCTCATCTTCGGCCGAAGCATCCTGCAAAGAATCAATTACTGTAATTACATTCTTAGCAAAATGCAAGAGAAGCGATTAATATTGATGAAACATAGTCACAATATTTGATCAGAAACAAGCAGTGCTTGAAACGGTATAATGAAAAGATAAACGGTGTTTTCCAATCGAAATTTTTACACTAATAATGATATTCATTTCTTGGTTTTTACGCATATTAATAGACAGAGGCGCTGTACACTTTCCAAGCGCTCTGCCATATTCAACTTAAGACTTCTTACTAACTGGCAAAATTGAACTATTCGTTCTAAGCCAAACGTAAGAGAAGCCTTTAACAAAAATACCATAAAATTCTACCTGATACTGCTGGTACTCGCTGACGAGATCGTTCATGTTCGACTCGGCCTCGGTGAATTCCATCTCATCCATACCTTCACCCGTGTACCAATGAAGGAAAGCCTTGCGACGGAACATAGCTGCAAACAACAATATCTTCAACAGTGCACAAACAAGCAGGCGATAATGTAACCAACCGCTGAACTGTTCCGAAATGCGCTTGAAGAGCTCCTGGATGGCGGTGGAGTTGCCGATGAAGGTGGCGCTCATCTTCAAACCGCGCGGCGGGATATCGCAAACGGCAGTCTTCACGTTGTTCGGGATCCATTCGACGAAGTAGGAAGAGTTCTTGTTCTGCACAGACATCATCTGGTCATCCACTTCCTGAAAGAACAATCACTGCCGTATAAGATGATACTTGAAAGATGTAAGGCAACTATTTGAGCGCCAGCTTATGATTCTTTCTTAAAAACTCCATAGAGGTTAGAGCGCAAATACAATGGAGCGGTTTCACGTCGCGTATAAGGATAGGCCTTATGTACGACCTTAGCTACAGTACAGGATATGAAACCGTCCCATTGAACCTTAAAGTGTACTGTCTTCGTGTAATGATTATCCTGAACCGTGTGTGTTCACTATTCTCCGGCCGAGGTCTCTCTCGAAAAAAACTGATCTAAAATCCTCCCTCCTCATTCCCACATTTTAACGAAAGAATAGCAACGTACGCGCATGGACATGCGACCGCGGAAAATGGCGGCGACGGTGAGGTAGCGGCCGTGGCGCGGGTCGCAAGCGGCCATCATGTTTTTGGCGTCGAACATCTGCTGGGTCAGTTCGGCGACGGTCGAAGCGCGATAAGCGGCGGCGCCGCGGGCAGTCAACGGAGCGAAGCCGGGCATGAAGAAATGGAGACGGGGGAAGGGCACCATGTTGACGGCCAACTTGCGGAGGTCGGCGTTCAGCTGACCAGGGAAACGCAGGCAAGTAGTCACGCCGGACATTGTCATCGACACTGAAATAGAGTAGAAAATAATGATACTATCACGGAAATTTCTTAGTCGGTAACAAGAGCTGCAGAGAACACTGTAACATGCTTGGTATCAAAAACAAAACTGAGCAAGTTCGCTGCGGCATTCCCACTATTAAGCTTTATCTCTAAGCAATCAACATTTAGTTTTCTTGTTACTGACTACATAACTACGATGATAGTGTAAGGAAGAAAAAGTCAATACCCAAATGATTGAGATCGCCGTAGGTAGGGTTCTGCAGCTTGAGGGTGCGGAAGCAGATGTCGTAGAGAGCCTCATTGTCAATGCAGAATGTCTCATCCGTGTTCTCAACGAGCTGGTGCACCGACAGGGTCGCGTTGTACGGCTCCACTACCGTATCAGACACCTGAACAAATAACATTAATATAAACACGAACATCAAAAACATCAGTAATTTGCTATAAATCGCACAATAAAATGTTCATGGGCGCGAACCATCAATCATCGCAAAGACAGATTGATTGCGCTAGAGAGTAGCGAGTAAACAATTTAACGGAGCTTTTTACACCAGGTACTGCCGGCAGACCGACCGGCAAAAACAAACAGCGAACTCGTCAAGTAGGAGGACGCGGGAGGCACTCGGTTCATTCGGTCTGGGCGGGCGAAGTTTAAGGCTACCGGAGAGGCGCGAGACTGAGACCGCCGCAACCCCGTCGACCGAGTGTAATCCGTCGGTGAGAAACGTAAATCGTCATCATCACCTCAGACTAATACAGTGGAAATCGTTCATACTGATCAATGGGAGACAAGCGGATTTTGGCTGGTAAAGGGGATTAGTGTTGTAAATAGTTTTAGCCCTGTAGAAAATATAGGAGGGCGTAAATTCGGGACTGATCAAATCTGACCGCTGTAAGCAAATAATCCTTAGATACAGTAGAAATTGTTTCAAGCAGTTTCGCTTATATCTTCAGTCAAACTGCAAACGGCGGCCAAATGCACGAAAGGAAGAATGAATGAATGAATAGACAAGGCGGTATGTACCTTGGGCGATGGAACGACGGAGAAGGACCCCATGATTCGATCGGGGTACTCCTCGCGAATCTTCGAAATAAGCAGAGTACCCATTCCGGAGCCGGTGCCGCCGCCCAGCGAGTGCGTCAGTTGGAAGCCCTGCAAACAAGACATACATAGCAATCATTTTAAAAGTTGCAAAGGACACAAAGAAATTTTAGCTTGTCGACACAGAAGTAAAGCCTGGTTCAGAAAGGAATCAATATCTAGCGAAATGCCAATATTTTCAAAGCGTAAACGCTCAATACCACAGCACGTTTCATCATAACCCGGGTCGATGACAAGCACTACAGAATGAAATAAAAGCTGCATTAAATCAGAAGCAAATCGTACCTGAAGACAGTCGCATCCTTCAGCCTCTTTGCGGACGACGTCCAAGACCTGGTCGACGAGTTCAGCTCCCTCAGTGTAATGGCCCTTGGCCCAGTTGTTGCCAGCACCGCTCTGTCCTGCAAAGTAAATAATTTAGATTATTCGCTTCTGAAAGAATAGTTATTCCAAAAAAGAACCACCAACCGAAGACAAAGTTGTCAGGACGGAAGAGCTTGCCGAAGGGGCCGTTGCGCACAGAGTCCATCGTACCTGGCTCCAGGTCGACCAGCACGGCGCGTGGAACGTACTTTCCACCTAATAATATCGATGTTTCTTTGAAATCGATGGACAGCATCACAAACCAGTTGCTTCATTGTAGTAGACATCGATGCGTTCGAGCTGCAGTTCAGAGTCGCCCGCATAGGTGCCGTCAGGCTGAATGCCGTGCTCGTCCGAGATCACCTCCCAGAACTGAAACAGTACTTTGTTTCAGTGATTCTGCTTCGATATTGGTTTGAATGCATATTATTCACAGCTCAAGCTAATGCTCAAGTTGCACTATTGCTACGTTGTATATCTGTGACATTATGCCGAAACAATCGATGTATTCAAGTTACATGTTTGTAAGAGATATATCTAGCGAAATGCTCTTCTTTATTGCGAAATCGCTCAATTCCACAACTTCATCATCACTGGCATCGAAGTAAACACGATCGTTTCTTATGAAAAAACACCCTTTCAAACAAAAGCAAGCATTGCCGTGGGCATACAAACAACACTAATGCGCATTATGCAGATGCGCAAAGTGTCAATTCAAAATCAATAAGTGGTAAAGTTACAAAACAAACGTGCCTTA
>NIUQ01005545.1:0-10511 GCA_002796945.1 Plectus sambesii
TCTGCATTTGAGCTTTGTTCTTCTTCTTGTCGCCGAGAAGCGTTTGGTGGATATTTGGCAGCACACCGCCTTGCGCAATCGTCACATTCTGTAAATAAACCGTGGCCATTAACTATGCCTGTCAATGCATAATGCTTCTTTTCAACATTCGAATGAATACATAGAATTATAGATTCATTGTACAATTTGTTGTTATAACCGTTAATTTGGTATATATACGAAATTTTAAAATCGATAATAAGATATCTAAGAGCAAATGAAATAAGCTGATAGAAAAATTTATAGCACCGCTTCCTATCAATTTACGCACATAAAAACCAAGATGTGACCATCATTCTTGGTGAAAAACTATGTTTTCGTACTAAAAAGCTAGCTCATCTTTGTCAGTTACATTGCCTGGCTCGATATCTTCTTACTGATGGCAAATTTGATTATAAAGATGCAAAGAAATGGACTGACGGTGAGCAGCTTGTTGAGCTCCTCGTCGTTGCGGATGGCGAGTTGGATGTGGCGAGGGATGATGCGCATCTTCTTATTGTCCCTGGCGGCATTGCCGGCCAGCTCCAGCACCTCCGCCGACAGATATTCCAGCACGCCCGCCAAGTACACACCGGCGCCCACGCTGATTCGGGTCGCATAGCGTCCTGCAACATTCATGTTACTTATTGCTTAAATAGGAAATTAACTTTGCTATGCGGTTACAGGGCTGCAGCCATACTGAACAAAGCGAGAAAATTTTGATTCAAATATCAGTGTTGTTACTAATTCCAGAAAAATGTTGTTAGTTATTTTTTAACTACAGTAATAACTTGATGAGAGCACTAACCCTTGCGCAGCTTTGTGATGATGCGACCAATAGGGAACTGAAGTCCTGCGCGCGCCGATTTGGTGATCGACTTGGTGGCGGCTTTGGCCTTGGCGCCGCCCGAACGCGCCGTTTGCATTCGCGCGGGCGCCTTCGCGGCCGCTTTCGTCGGCGACTTTGGCTTGGCGGGAGACGCGCCTAAAGAGAATTTATATATTGAATATTGAATTAAATATGCAGAGATATTTGGATTTGCGTTGCAAAATACGTGTAGTAAGGAAAAAAATCAAATGGCGATTAAATCAAAATGAGTGCTTACCGGAGGACGAATCATCTTGTTCCTGGTTCGCTTCGGGCATCGCCTTCTTCGCCTGCGCCTTCGTCGGAGCCATCTTACCTTTGCTTTACTTGTGAAAAATCGGAGAGACAAAGAACAGAACACACACACCTGAACAACGCAAAGGATGTATAAATGCAGTAAAAGCCACCTATTCAGACATTTTGCATAGAAATTCAGCCAGCAATTTTTTGTTTTGCACGGTTCAACCCGACTAAAACGCCGAAATTCGACACTATTTTTGGCCAACCGTCTACTTTCTCTATAAAATCTAGCTAGAATGCGTATAAATCACGCGGGATTTCAGCCAACCGTTTAAGAGCAACTTTCCCGCGCGTAGTGAGAAAACAGAATGCAAACTGTCGTTTTGGCGCGACAAGTGTTCGCACCATTGTTTCCCGCGCACACATATCCATTTCTTATGTACGGTAGTGTCATGAAAATTAATAATTGCATTCATATTTGCATTTTTTTGGTTCGCTATTTTCGGTGCTAAGACTTAAAAAGACCGTGGGAAAGATATTTTCTGTGATTCCCGGTTATGTTTCTGCAATTATCAGCAACGATGATTGCTCATTATTTACGAGGTGCTACTATTTTTTAGATGTTGAAGTCTTGACACGATCAGTTCTGTATCAATTGTATTTGACCGTAATCGTGAACTGCGGCGTGGTCTAAAGTGACGTGGTCGTGCAAGGTTTAACCACGTCTGCAACATTTTAAAGTTAGATATTTCCTTTTTTTGAGTACTGATTGCCAAAACTGAACGTGCTGAATGAACCCTATTCATCTTTGCTCTTGTAGGTAAAGGTGCCTGTAGTTAGAGAATTTAAAGTTGAAAACTGTGGCCATAGGTTTGCAGTTAATGGGTTAAGATTATAGTGTACCTATTCAAGGTGATAGTTTATGTTTAAGCGCGTTTTTCTGATCGTTATAATTTATTGCTGATGCCGCATATCTTCAGATTAAAATAAATCATCCAATCAAAGTGCAATCATGGACGGTACGCTGTTGGTGAACTGCGCGTTGAGCGCGCTAGGCGGCTTCCTTTCATACCGAATGATCAAAGAGTTCATTCCCATCTTTCTGCAGCGCGGAATGCACGGCAACGATCAGTGCAAAGTCAGCAACGACAAAGTGTACGATCCTTTTTTGCCCTTTTGCGCCTCTCATTCAGTAAAAAGTGAATTGAATTCGATTCTCTTTCAGCCCGGAACCTTTGGGCGTTGTGACTGCGGCGGTTTACCTGATCATCATGTTTCTGTTTATTCCTTTCCCGTTCTTTCAGTGGACGACCAGCGAAATAGACAAGTTTCCTCATGAAAAGGCAAGCGTTTGCGTACTATCAAGAGGTTATTTTCCCCACTGATCCTTCATATTAAATCGCTATGGCGATCATAGACTGATTTGAGGCGCAAGAACGATATGGGTATGGATTTGAAAAGATGAATATTCAAAAAATGTTAATGTTAATCTGACTATGCAAAAATGAAATTTAGCGCGAATAAGCTCGACATTGTTGCTTTTGTTGCAGTTCCTGGCGTTTCTGTCTGGCCTGATCAGCGTCTGCACGGCGATATTGCTCGGCTTTGGCGACGATGTGCTCGACCTTCGCTGGCGGCATAAATTGATGTTTCCCACGCTGTCCTCTTTGCCCGTTCTTATGGTCTACTACGTGACTAACCGCTCGACCTCCGTCATCGTCCCCAAATACTTTCACTTCCTTCTCGGTCAACAAATCGATATTGGTATGGTTTATACATAAGGCTCCTTATCGGAACTTCCTGCAAGCGCGCTACGCGTAAAAATAAACATTCACTCTATTTTGGCTGCTCCTTATTTATGCGGCAATTTTGAATTGTAAAATGTAACATTGTGAAGTTGTGTAATTTTAGCGTCACATGCGAAATTATGAGAATCGAATGCAGCTAACAAAATTTGAAGACTATAGCTTTAGCGTTGCAAGAAAACGTTGAAATTACATATGATTATGATCTATTGCAGGACCGTTGTACTACATTTACATGGGAATGATGGTTGTGTTCTGCACGAACGCTATTAATATTCTCGCGGGAATCAATGGACTCGAAGCGGGCCAATCGGTCGTCATCGCCATCTCTGTCGCCATTTTCAACATAGTTCAACTGATCCGTATGTATTAATGTTTTTTTTGACGCTTGTTCAAAAAGTTCAGATTTATTTATCGTTTACTGGCTGCCGGAGACCAGCTAATAATGACCGTTGTGATTTCGACTGTTCTTTTGTAAATCGCAGAGCACACGGATAATCGTCCGCGGATAATTATTCAATATCGCCGGACAATCTTTGAATTTTATCCGCAAGCAATATTAAGTATGCTTAAATATTGAAAAGCACTTCTTTCCCCACTACCGTTGGTGGCATTGCAGTCGTATTATACACTCTGCCGTTTCAGGACTGGAATCGCAGGATTGGTACCATTACCTGTCGCTTTACTTTCTCTTGCCATTCATTGCGACTACAGTAGTCCTCTTCTATTTCAATTGGTTCGTTAAAGTTGTTTGTAATTGTCAAATTTGGCTATATAGCGCTGATTATCTTCCGTTCAGGTACCCGGCGCGTGTGTTCGTTGGCGACACGTTTTGCTATTGGAGCGGAATGACGCTGGCGGTCGTTTGCATCCTCGGCCACTTCAGCAAAACTATGGCGCTCTTCCTTGTTCCCCAAGTCTTCAACTTCCTCTACTCTATACCCCAACTGTTCCACCTCGTCCCCTGTCCCAGACATAGGCTACCCAAGTAAGTCGACCTTTTTCAGCTGATAAATCTTTGGGTATTTTTAAATCTGAGTAGTCGATGATTGCGAAAACTGACTGAAGATATGATCCACTCGACGGATGGCTTCGCCAGAACTATTTTACTCTGCCCTTTTTCGTTGTTCTCTTTCATAGCTAATTCGCTTCGGCTGCTATGCAATCGGAGGCGTAATTTTCGGATAGTTCGTGTAAACGCGTACTTATTTCATGAGCGAATTTATGCGCATAGCAAAATGTCACTGAAAGATTATTACATGGCGCGAAAGTAAACACTATTTCGACAAAAACCTCGGCTGACACTAGAATATGGCATTGATTTTTCTAATTTCAGATTTGACCCGAAGACGAATACAGTGGGCATGAGCATGTCGGTATTCAAGTCGCGCGAGCTGAAGCCGCTCGGCCAGTTCTGTCTGGCAGTGTTCCAGACATTCGGTCTTCTTCATCGACGCGAGTTCGAGCGCGACGGCGAGATGTGGACCGAAGTGAACAATCTGACGCTCATCAACCTTTGCCTTAAGTTGTTCGGCAGCATGCACGAGCGATCGCTCACTATTCTTCTCCTTTCAATTCAGGCTTTCTGTTCGTGTGTTGCCTTCTTTATCAGATTTTATATGGCCAGCTTGGTCTACGATGTTGTTCATTGATGAGGTCAGCGTGGGACGTCAAGTTCTCCTGCACTTCTTTTTTTAACCAATTGTTTTTGATATTTTATGATTCAACTGAGGCTCAATTGTTCTCTGAATTTTGCAGTAATGTTGAGAAAATTACGAAATAGGGAGCATTTTTGACCTAAAGATGATTGGAAGCCCTATTTTCCAATATGCGTTGAAATAGATCAATTTTTTTGATTGTATCTTCGTCGAAAATAAACGAAAATAGCAATATTTTTCTACAAGGAAGATCAAAATTCGAAGAACAAAATCATTGCTTCTTATTCAGTCAAATAGGTAGCAAGACCTAATAGTACTGCAGCCGAATGCTGGCGTGGCTTTTGTTCTTCTGTGAATAACAAATTTACTGCTATCTTTGGCGATGGTAGTTGAGACAAATTTTATTCTGCTAGTCGGTGATGGACTGAAATGAATGAAATGCTCTCATTTGTTTCGTTATATGATTGTGTTGTTTCTAGAGAACGGATAAATTTCGCGCTTATTCAACGGCTTTTATAGGTAGCCTCGATAGTCAGCTTCTTCTACCAAATTGTAGTGGCTCGTTTCTCAACTGCTCCTATGATGGTTTCCATTGAAGAAGTATTTCATAAGGATTCTGATTGGTCCACTCTTGAGGCGTGTAAAAGCCGTTGATTGATTTGTTGCGGTTTTCATCCGCACATAGGCCTATTGTTCATTGTTTATTTATTATAAGTTATCTTGGTATTATTCTTGATTGTGATTCAGTTGTTTGGGCGAAATGTTAAACATTGTTTGTGAGCTGCCTTAAATTCTTGTCGTTGTTATATTGTGCGGGTAAAACGTTACGATTAAATGTTGTCGAATCATCCAATGCCGACTAAGTTGACTGATTGGCAAACATCAAACCGACGCAGCTCGGCTTTTCTGAATATATTCCTCGTTGACGTCTCTGCTTCCTTTATTCGTGCATACCTCCTATTGACTGAATATAACTGCAAAAGTAGTGAAAAGGGTTCCATGGATTTGCCATGTATTTCTTACGTTCAACCAAAAGTTTAGAAGTTATTGCGAAAATGTTACTCGAAGCAGCTCTTGGTAAATGGTCGTAGATATATTCTCACCGATCAGGAATAATAATTCTACTCAGTTCAAAACAGCATAGAGGTTGAGAAGAAATTCTAATGGAATACCTCTAGCCACCATGGAAATTCCTGATTTGCTGCTATCGTAGCGAGACTGAATGGTTTTAACTGAAATTCCTCATTGATGCAGCGTTTAGCGCGTTACATATTTCAGAGTATCGCGAATGAATCTCGGCGTGGCGAGACGAAGACTTTGGTTAACTGATCAATAAATTTTATTGTAAAGGCATGGCGGACCAACCGTGCTCCAGTCAGGAAGACGTCTACTGTTGCGAATTTTGTTCAAAGCTCTTCTCTACTTCGCAAGGACTCAAGTATCACCAGGCGTCGTGCAATAATAGCGATAAGGTAGTGATAGTTTATCTTGGTCCCAAAGAATGTTAGCTGAATGCAAATTAGGAACAATTTTGACGTTTGGATTTTAAGAATCACTCTGTCACGGATAACTTTCTGTTTTCAGCCCTGGACGTGTCTTCTGCCGTTGTGCAAGCAGTCGTTCACTCGGAAGAACTACCTCGTTAACCATTTGCTCACTCATTCGTCGCAGAAGCCGTTTCGATGCACTATTTGTGGTATCGGATTCACTCAGGTTCGTACCATTCTCACGACAGTCTATTGCTGATGTTATAGCACGCAGGTTTTAAATAAATAGTCAATTACAACACCCGTATTGCCTTCCCCCAGCGCGGCAAGTTGGATTGTGATACTCAAAATATGAAACATTTTTCTGCAACACGCATGAAGAACATTTTTATTGGCACATTTTCTGATGATAGCGTACAGTGAAGTGTCACAGAGATCAACATTTTCCTTTGAATTTTTATTCGATCGACTGCTGTTACTCGATTTATATAATTTATTCTGCACGCGATATTTCTCATTACGTATTGTATGATCCTGTGGTGAGAGGAGGTCTGACACCGCACTCTTCGGAAGGAGTCTCAAATCATTACTTAAAATAGTAGGGATCACTAAATGATAGTTTAAAGATGATGAATTCTAAAGTTTGAGATTTTTATCGGCGTGGCGATTGGCGATAACTGTGAGAAATGAAAAGTAGCGGACTTCAACTCGGAAGTTAGTAATTTGACTGGCATAGCTAATGCTCGATAAGGATAACTCAAAGACGAAAACGTTTATTTGAAAATGCGATAATAAAATTGCGGTTTTTGAAAGTTGTCATAAAATTGAAATGGCTCCCATAAAGTTCAATTTGACTTTTATTTTAGGCCGCCAATTTGTACAGCCACGGTCGGACGCTTCATCGAGCCTACACGGACTCATTAAGCGAACATCGCTGCGACTGTTCGAGCACATTTCTCAGTTCAAATGACGCAGCTGTGCATTATCGACAGTCCCATACGGCTACGGCAGCTATCGTATGTCCGATATGCGCCGTTTCGTTGCGAGACACCGCCCTGTTCGCCAAACACATTGAGCATCATTATGGAATGGAAAAGAATGTCAGTTGATCTCGATTTTACTTGTCGCTTGCTTGCGTAGCATGATATCGTTTGATGACCAATTTTTGAAACTTTTGCTCTAAGCAATGTATAGTAGACAGTTATTAACTATGGATCACATAGCGGTATGTTAATTATCATATAAGTTGATTCGCAGCCGGCTTTTCATGCTAAAACGAAGTAGCGATACGTTCATCAAAGCGTGGGCCTATATGGAGCTCTTCTTCAATAGTGTACTATTGGCAGGTGGTTAATCTCTCACTCGCCAGCTACGCATGCGACGTTGGCCGCTTTTCTTTGTCGTCTCAATTCGCCACCAATGCCGAACTGCTTGATCATTTGCTTGAGCGGCACAGCATCGAATCCGCGGCCGCGGCGATGTGCGCCAAATGCGGCCATCCCTTCGGTGTGATGGAGAATTTCGTCGCTCACGCTCGAATCTGCACGCCTGACACTGCCGTCGATGATGTCATTGCTGCGCAACAACGCAACACGAATACTGTTTTTGCTGGTATGATTTGGACCGTTATAAAGCTTATAATGTGCATAGAGAGGCTCATATGTACTGCACACTTTTAAAATAGTCGATAATTATTTTGTATTTACCACTCCAGCCAGCGATTCAGCATATTTTACGCATTGTGACTCGTAAATCGCCAGTGCGACTGGACCCTCTCAATTGTGACTTTATTTCTCTTTCAGCTGCGAAACGAAAGCGTCGAGCGAGAGAAATGCATCGATGTTTGCCGTGTGGGGAAGTATTCGAGAGCAGCGACGCCCACCTCGACCACTGTAACACCGTTCACAACAGTTCCACGAATCCTCCTCTGACCTCTCTCGACGGTAAGTTCACAGTTTATATTCTCCTATGGCTACTCCATTCCTCTTGAAATTAAGCGCCGTTAAGTTGGCTCGTAATTAGGAGTTCTGAAGGGATTATAATATGGAAATTCTTGCTAAGGCGGAATGGTACCCGGGGGGAAAGAGCTGTTTAATGGAACAGAAAGGAATATATGAATCGTCCTGCTTGCTAGCTTATCAGGTGGTTGATGATTGTGCAGTATAAATGTGGGAGCCAAATGACTAAATCTGGCGCAGAGTAAAGTTTTGTATTTATTAGCAAGAGATGATGATAGTATTCTCATGAGCGTAATAAATGTTCAACAAATTCGTCCATTCAGAATATGCGCTCTGTATCCTTTACTTTTTGTAAATGATTGCTTTCTGTCACATTCTATAAGAATTTTTGGGCAGTATTCTTTTTTGTACGTCGCACTCTATGATTAACCTTTGCATTGGCATTCCTTTCACTTAATAATTCTCTTTAATTCTATTTAGGCGCCCAATTTGCGTGTTCCGAATGCGACAAGATCTTCAATAGGATGCATAAATTGGAAGCTCACATGGGCGTACATCGAATCACCGTCGGTGGCAAAAAATGCCCATTCTGTCGTCTGCCGTTCAAGGACCGTCTAAGTCTAAACAAGCACACTCAGGTACGCCTCCAGTCAACATTAGCTGTCTTTTTCAATCATCGTCACTTTTAGTAGGCATCAAACGTGTTTCGAAACTAGCGGGATTGTAACGAAATAGTGAAGAAGTAATAATACATTCCTGATAATTTTATAGCAAGCGCTGCTCCCATTCATTCACTATTTTAAAGTATGTTCAATGTCGAAAAGTTCAGTAGTCGTTAGGAATTATTTTAATTTGCGCAAAATTTTTAGCTGCAAATAGTTATGGGACATGCAGATTTATATCATTTTAAATTGTGCTGTTGCTAGTGGTTTACAAATTTTTGAAAAATTTAGTATAAATGATAGTTTTATATTGCAGATTATGCGCGCCTCATTTCCGCTTTGATTAACAGACTGTATCAGATGAAAATTGGCATATGAGTTTTTAACTAGTATGTTATCATCCATGAGAAATAGATATATGAATAGGCTGAGTGCATTTCCATGTACTGGTTGTTATAGTCGAGTGGATAAGGCGCTTGCGTACGAGAACGACCGTCTCAGGATCGATTTTAGTGACCGCCAATGATGACTAGCCAATCATCCTTGCTCTGCGAGCCGACGATCTTTATGGTCTGACGCGATGACCTGAGCTGGCCTACTGAGGCGGTTGTTGAAACAATATTTTCAATTATTTATGTAATATTTATCGAAATATTGACAATAATAATGATATTCAAGTTATGGCACTGTCCGCACTACCCACTATCTAACGTATTCCTCATAGTGTTGGAATATTCAGAAATAAAGTAACTTGTGAATCAAGTCAAAGCCGATCAAAATGACCGCCATAAGTTTTTCGAAAATTTTTGCTCATCATGAATATCAAAAATCTATTGTGATTTCGGTAATCCTCTTTCTCGTTGAAAACTTATGAGCGTAACCATCCTGAATATTGCGGGTACATTGTGATCATCATGATAAAGTAGCGTCACGACTACATTATAGTGACGCTTGAAATGGTTTAAGATCTTTCACTTGCCCGATATGCGCAGTAATAATAGGCAATAAACTGCGCTTTTAGGAGGCGCACGCGAGTGAGTTGCCCTTTGAATGTTTGCAATGTGGCTGTCGTATGAAGTCGTCCGATCAGCTGAGAAGGCATCACCGCATCCACGAGAAGCGCTTTCAATGCGCTCTCTGTTCGAGGCGTTTCGCGCAAAAGTGCGAATTCGACAGACATACGGTACTTTTACTGAAATTAATGGCCGTGCGAATTTTTAGTTGGATATGTATTAGTTATCGAGTCCTATTACAACATCCACTTCCATACTCGACGAATGCTTCTTAATTATTCTTATCAGACTACTTCAAATGATTATTCATAATATCTATCATATCATATTATCCGAATAGCGCATTAAATTAGAATAAGACTAAGAGCTAATCTTCTGCCACAGTTTTATCTCTCTACGTTGAATCAAAACGAGATTTGCGTCCACCACGCAGTAACCTGAAACTATCTTGAGACATTGATACTTTTAATACTAAATGTTTTGTTTACTTGCAGGTCAGTCACACTGGCGAAACGCCTTATCAGTGCGCTTATTGCGAGAAACGTTTCCGATACTCTTGTGACATGAAGAGTCATTTGAAGACGACACATGTTCTGCCAAGCTTACTCTTGTCTAGTCAACCGCATCAAGTGCATAAATGAACGGCTTTATTGTTGATCCCAGACGCTTGGCACCATTGAAGCCTTTCATTTACTATGTAACAAGTGTCTGTTTTGCGAAAATAGTTCAACAATGATTGAAATGTTTATTTGATAAATGCTTACTGGCTCAATGTTTGATTATTTACACAATAGAATTGAAA
>NIUQ01005546.1:0-10570 GCA_002796945.1 Plectus sambesii
TTCGTCAACGCTGCCAACTGGCTCTGAGAGGAAGACGCTCAGAGTTTCGAAGGGCGAAGAAGGGTCTTAAAAAGTGCCATTATAGTCGAACGTGTGAAAGTGAATCAGTCTCAAAAGCGAAACCGTGTGAAAAGTGAAGCTGTCTCAAAAGCGTAATTGTCTCAAAAGAGAAACGAGGAATTAGAAAGCTAATAAGAGAAGATCTATTGCAAAAAATTGGAAAATTGCTGAATACCTCTCGCTCGATTCTGCTATCATTTTGCCATCGAAAATTGTAGTTTTGTGAATAATAGATAATTTCGCTGAATTTTGCTCACCTTCGCAACGAGTCGCAACCATGCGGATGCTAAATGCTATAAATGGTGCAAATCTGGTCGATTAATCACTTTTGCATCAAGAATGGATCGCTGCTAACTGAGAAATGCTGGTCAAATGACTATTCCTGCGGAGTTGACAGCGTCATCGATCAATTCGATTATGGCATGTGCATCAGTTTATCGAAAGTAGAAGTCCTTAACCAATTGAAGTGCTTTAATTGCTCTAAAAGTGCCATCAAATGTGTGGAAAAGAACATCGCATTCTCGAACTAATGTGCTCAAACTTGATAGAGGAAGCAGCAGCAGGCTTAAAAAGACCTGGTCGAGCAATAAGATTGTGAGGGACTCACTTTGCACTTCTGATAGACAAAATTGATGCGATCTGATGAAAGGCATGGCTGGCGCTCAGTTGCGCAGAATTTTGATTTGCTTGATTAAAGCAGAATTGAACAAAGCGCTGTTTGAGTTAAACTTGCTCTCAAAATGGGAAAATGATCAGTGCCGTAGAGAAATGATTGAACATGTATTCACAGTAGACGTGTCCAACTGCAGCTCGATCAAAATCTGAATGGATGACAGCTTTTATTCCTATTGCTGTTGAGAGACAAAGCAATAGTGCACTGTCTAAAGCATTAGAGACTATGTGTTGTTCAATCTATCAATGATCGCTGAGAACACTTGCAAACTTCTTGCTGAAGAAAAACTAGCAAACCAGGAGAAAATCAATTGGAATTAGCAGCCGCGATTTTTTAGCTTATTAAAGTAACGTGTATCAGAAGTAATGTGCATGTAAAAAATAATAGGCTGTCGTATTACAGGGGAACCATCCCGTTGTTATTGCTTGTAGTAACATAAGTGCTAATACAGTCAACTATGTTTATAACGCCTGGCTCTATAACGTAGCTGTCTTTATAACGCCGGTGTTTGGCTGGTCCCTTGACCGACGTTAGTATTGACCTGACTGTTTTTATAACGTCAGTCCTTTTTGGCACTGCTTGCTATTAGCTTTCACGCGGTGGGGAAGATCAAATGACCCGTATCTGCTCTGCCCATTAGATTAACGCATACAATGTCCCAATTGAGACTAATTTTCACTCCTTTGACGAAGTCCGCCTTCTTTGAGGGTCGTAGTGCCCTTTCCCCGCATCTCGCCTTCTCGCGCTCTTTGTTGGCAATTCGATTGCGCACTGAGTAAAAACAGATTTCATAACGTTGGCCGTTCCTTTGACCGACGTTATAGACGCAGTTGAATGTAGTTGTTACATTGAGTAACATGAATGCTAATATTGTTGTCGCATTCTGTGACATGCGCGAGCCCTCCTTCATGAAATGAAGGCTTCTCACTAGTAAACCTCCCCAAGATGTACAATCGCCACAAATCGAAACGTTTTTTTCATATTGATCTTGTTTTGAAACTTCACCTATAGGACTATAATCTAAAACAGAAATTAGCCTGATGCCAAAATTCGAAATTTTTGACCTTGAGACCACCCACAGTGCAAAAAATTTCGACAACTGAATTTCATCAATGAAAATAAATTCTTTCAACGTCTGATAAGTGCAAGCAGTATAAAACAGCAAAGAAAACGGGTTGTGATGAATTACCATAAGATTTTCGAAATCCCCAAAAGTAGTGACATCATGCATGTCCCGTGATCACACCCAGGTTCCATAACCTAGTCTTTTTAAACTCGGCTTCATGTTTTGCTTTGCTCTTTTTTGTGGTGTACGCTCACTGGACGGTGAAAAAATTCATGTTCACGAGTGAAATTCAATTTTCAAAACTTTTGCACTGTGGGTGGTCTCAAGGTCAAAAATTTTGTAGTCTTGAATCGGGCTAATTTCTATTGCAAGTTGTAGCCCTGAAGTTGAACTTTCAGAAAAGCATCCACTTTCCTAAATTTGAACACTCTTGATGGGTTCCATGATTAGAGTTGTAACGGGGTCGGGGTTGATTTGAAAAGTCGGGGTCGGGGGTTACCCCGACCCCGTTACACCTCTATCCATGATGCTTTTTTCGATGAGCATTCCACCATGCCATGCTTCATTCAGATCATTAAACCCATGCTATTTCTTCAGTTCTTGATGGATTCTCAAGTTTCTTTTTGCAAAACGTTTGGCTAGACCTCCCCTATCAGATGAACGCAAGAACTTGGCGAAAAATTTATTGAACAAAGAATTAAAGGGTCTCAAACAGGGCCCCAGGTGTAAGGCGATTTGGGACAAATTTAGAATTGCCGCTCTGGTCCCTCAGCGACTTTATGCCTGAAACTCCGCTCACTTCAGGGTACCCCTAGGGGACATCTTTGATCCAACTTTCACTTTTGAGCGTTACTTATCCGAGAAATGAGAGAGAGTCAAGTGCTTTTTTTTGGAACACTTGTTTATGTTGATAGATTTTTTAAAACAAACATTTGGACAAACAAAGGATTACGTACCGAAAGAGCAAATATTGGATTTATGAATGCATCCGGCGATTCTCCCACAACAAAAGTCTCAGCCTCATCAGGTCTAAGTTTGAAGAGTTCATAAACATACTCTGTACCAAATGTTTCAATGGCCATTTCGTCGCAGTAAATATCAGTATTAGGCGACAAGAAATATGGCAATTCGTTTTTCCAGAACTCAGTACTCTCTTTTCCACATTTTCTAAATAATTTTTCAATTATCAGTAATTTTGGGAAACTCAGCACTTCAACTTTATCTTGAAGGTCATTATCACGAAGAAACTGCTTATATTGAAAAGTGAGTGAATAAGGACAATAAATACGAGCACATCGGTCTTTAGATTTTAATATTCTAGCCTTTACCAGCAACGTTTTTCCACTTCCAGGAGGACCCATGACAAAGTGTTTTCCAGCGTTATATTCATAAACACTAAGTTGATCGTTGTTTAGCCAAAAGTACACCACTTCCTTCTGTTGCTTCACTTGCATTTGCTGCTTTTGTACCATTTCATCAAGTAATATTTTGTGCTCATTGAGAAAATCATAAGATGTGGAGATAATGTTGGAATTGAAGGTACTAACAAAACCAAATGCAGTTTTCAGTGTTGCCAGTACAGCGGCAAATTGAATGAATTGTTCGTTGAATTTTTCTGTCTCAAGAGTCATCATTTGATTCCAAAATAGCTCAGAATACTCACCATTTTTGGTGAAAGAATTTTTGTCAAGTAAGTATATCTGCTCTTCCCCTTGTCCTTGTTCGTTTTTTCGTTTTTCATGTTCTGTTTGACGTTCTTCTTGTCCTTTCTGTTTTTCTTGTTCTTGGTTTTGTTTAGCTTCTTGTATGATTGTTTGTCCGATATCGGCATTTGGCGCGCAAGCAATTTTATAGACAGAAAATGGGATTTCTTTGTCAAAAATTTTGCTGAATAATTCAGTTATAAAATTTTTATTTCTTTTAAGCTGTGCCATGGCGCCATTTTTTCCGGAAAATCCTTTCGGTAATTGATTTTGATCTTTTTCAGGTTTCTGATTTACATATTGTATTGCTTTATTTTCAATCACCGCTAATCCTATTCTTGGATGAATGAGAATACCATCTATCTCAATGTCGGCTTTATCTCTTAGGAAGTCATAAACCTCTTCAGCATCAGGCAGGAAATTTTTTAGGCTAGCTTTCTTACGCTCTACAGAAATTATTTCGTGAATTTTTAGATTTGTTAAGTAAATGCCCCCTGGGCCAAAACGTGAGAAGTATTTGCTGACAATGACATCTGTTTCGAAGCCTCTCGTAGCTGCTTTTTTATTTTTGTCAGTTTCAAGCACTTTGCTGCTTGATGGTCCCAGAAATGGCCGCTTCTTATTGCTCTTTTTCATTATCTTCTCATAATCAGGGATCGGTGGTATGATAATTGTTGTCGAGGTGGAGAAATTCAACAGTTCAGTATTGGGGTTGTTGGTGTCATATGCAGTTTTATTCAAGTAGTCCACGCATTTTTGAAGCCAGTCTTCCTTTTTCAGTTTAATTGGTGTGTTTGAAATGCTACTCATTATAAGAGCTCTTCTCTTTTGCTTAAAAACGACAGTAAATGGCAAATATTAACAGGGTGGCAGAAAAGTCTCCGCACTAATTTTCGGACGGCTTTTTCGGGTGACATTTTGAACTTTTCCCACAGTTTTTATATACCATTTTATTCGTCATTTCATTCTCTATCGTTTGGTATATTGATTTTGTTGACAACTTGACTCCTAGCAGTAGAAAAATCAATATACAAATGATAAATAAATACACAAGCGAGTGAGTCAAAAATCATGGGAACGTTTGATGACCAATAAATCTAATAAAACGCAACCAAATAAGATGTGGATTACTGCATCTTGTAGAGCTCTATTTAACTTAGATTTTCGTTTTTAATCAAAAAAATCTGATCAAAACAACATATTTTAGGAACTTTACACGGAGTAATGATTTTTAACCGCTTCTCACAGTAATAACGGTAGAAATCATAGCATGAAGATACGAAATTTTGCACTTTGTTTAAAGTTCTGAAAATGCCCTATTTTGATCAGATTTTTATGATTAAAAAACGAAAATCTAAGTTAAATAGAGCTCTACAAGATGCAGTAATCCACATCTTATTTGGTTGCGTTTTATTAGATTTATTGGTCATCAAACGTTCCCATGATTTTTGACTCACTCGCCTGTGTATTTATTTATCATTTGTATATTGATTTTTCTACTGCTAGGAGTCAAGTTGTCAACAAAATCAATATACCAAACGATAGAGAATGAAATGACGAATAAAATGGTATATAAAAACTGTGGGAAAAGTTCAAAATGTCACCCGAAAAAGCCGTCCGAAAATTAGTGCGGAGACTTTTCTGCCACCCTGTATGCAGTACAGGGTGGCGCGAAAGCTCTAGTGAATTTTTAAAGGGAACTCCGGTCAAAAATTATTTTTTGATATGTTGTCAAGTCAAACACGCTGATCATCGCTGCGCATTCAGTTTTTTCAGATTCGGCCCCCTTAAAAAGTTATAACCCCCAAAAGATTGGTCGACGTGCGTTGGCTTGGAAAGGAAACCACCCACGGTGCCCCACGGTCTGTTGCCGACTACAACGCTTTTAAATTGCTAGCTGTCCGATGGGAGCACCGAAAACTGCAACTTCGATTGACAAATGATCCTCATACATAGGAGAACCTCAGAATAATACAAACATGCAACTATATTCAAGCTATTTACCAAAAAATACAATCGGAGAAATTTTCGCGGTCACTCATTTCGTGGATTTGCTGAGCAACGAAACACGTCACTCCTCCTACTCGCCTTGTAACATCAGGCGCACGTGATATAAGAAGTTGATAAAATGTGACGTCAACGGCACTGTTGCTAGGTAGCAAATTTTACGAGCATTAGTTGCGTACCGGAATTTCTCGAAAATAAGCCCCGGGCTTATTTACGAGAAATAGCATTTTCGAGCCTCTACATTTTCCTCTAAAATACGCCCGGGGCTTATTTTCGAGAAATGCAGTAATCGCAGTGTTTTGCCTTCCAGTTCATAATAATAGCATTTACACATAACTTATGAACATACTGTCCAAAAAGTAAACCTAATGCACTCAATAATACAGGAGAGCAAATAAACGCAACCGATTTCGATTTTTCACCGCGTGTTTTGCGATAATTTTATTGTGAAATCGTGTCGTACTATGATATAACATGCGTATTTAAGTACGCCCCGGGCGTATTTTCGAGAAAAGGCAGCAAAAGTGGTATGTTTTTTGACGCGGTCGGAATAATTTTTGACCGGAAAATAAGCCCGGGGGGTATTTTCGAGAAGACTTTCGAAAATACGCCCGGGGGGGGCTTATTTTCGGGAGGGCTTATTTTCGAGAAACTCCGGTAGCAACAGCGAAATGACGTTCGATCAGAAGATTTCAGTAGTAATCGAATTAGTCGAATATCTTGATTCTCTGGGCGTATTTACACAAATTTAAATAAAGCAAGGCTAGACTCACTACTGCGGTACGAAATTATGCTTGAAAATGATCAAATTCTTTGAAAAAACCCTCAAATAAGTTGAAAAATAGTCGTCAAACCATTGCTCTAGATCTTTGGAAATAGAACCTTGGTATCATTTTTAACCAAAGAAAATCGTTCATTGTGTTTAGCAGTTTTTCGCAAGGATCATTTTGAGCTATCGATGACTTCTAGACGATTTATCTGTCCCTATGGAAAAGTTGAACGGCTATTTCGTTCATTTTAACTCTTTTTCTTTCGCAAATAAAACTATGAAATGACTATTTTAAGACAAAAATTTGATCATAGTTGAGCTCAGCTGTTTGCGAGGATCATATTGGTATATAAATGGCTGCGAGTTGACTATTCTGTGCGGTGAAAATTGAAGTGGTACATTGTTCAATTAACGCTCCTTTTTTCGCTTGAATTTAGAAGTGATAACTGATTATTGACACCAGAAAATCGTTCATTGTGTTTTGCAGTGTTAAGTGAAGATCATTTTGGTATACTGATGGCTTCTGGGCGATTTATCTGTCCCTATGGAAAAGTTGAACGCGTATTTTGTTTTTTATGCGCTATGAAAGGAAATTTGATTTGGTACTAAGAGCAGTAGCGAATTTTCAAATATGGCATACGGTATACGTCATACGTCACTGCTGCGTCACTCACTCGTGACGTCACAGCTACAATGAAGATTTCGCTACCGTTTCCACCATGCAATAAGACAAGAAAATATATAAACCATTCCGTCGCATTTGCCGCATAGGTTTCGTTGGAGTCGAATGATGGCGACACTAGCGCTGTTTCCTCCCTAACGGTGTATGGGAGCCAATATGGCCCTGGATTCATTCAATTTCCAAAGTAATTGTAAAATATTATGATAAAATTGTGGCAGATTTAGGTAGAGCACTTCTTTAGCTTCATTTTTGATCTACACTTTGTAGCATTTTATCCCTCGGCTGAAATTTGAGCGCCTCTAATAGAGCGGTTATCGAGTTTGTGACGGCTGGGGCACCGTGCACCGTATTGCCATTTGCTGAGCACTTCTTTACGAGACCATGCACTACGCTACGAAATACGTGCTGTGTAAAATGATATGCAGTCAATGCAGTTCTAATCACTTCGAAACGCATCTATTGAAGGACAATAACACATTATAATTTGGTCGAAACCATGTTATGAATCTACCGCCCAGATGTCGCTGGAGACTAAATTTGACAGTACC
Organism: Plectus sambesii; assembly: GCA_002796945.1. Taxonomy (NCBI): domain Eukaryota; kingdom Metazoa; phylum Nematoda; class Chromadorea; order Plectida; family Plectidae; genus Plectus; species Plectus sambesii. The sequence goes on from NIUQ01005546.1 coordinate 7,509, forward strand.
GGCACCATGCGATCGAAACTGAAGCACCACGAAAGCAACACTAGCGACACCTCGATGGCAGATTCATAAAATGGTTTCTACCAAATTATAATGTGTTCTTGTCGTTCAATAGATGCGTTTCGAAGTGATCTGAATTGCATTGACTGCATATCATTTTACACAGCACGTATTTCACAACGTAGTGAATGGTCTCGTAATTAACTGCTCAGCTAACGGCAATACGGTGGTTTCCNATAAAATGGTTTCTACCAAATTATAATGTGTTCTTGTCGTTCAATAGATGCGTTTCGAAGTGATCTGAATTGCATTGACTGCATATCATTTTACACAGCACGTATTTCACAACGTAGTGAATGGTCTCGTAATTAACTGCTCAGCTAACGGCAATACGGTGGTTTCCTTTTCAAGCCAACGCACGTCGACCAATATTTTGGGGGTTATAACTTTTTAAGGGGGCCGAATCTGAAAAAACTGAATGCGCAGCGATGATCAGCGTGTTTGACTTGACAACATACCAGAAAATAATTTTTGATCGGAGCTCCCCTTTAAGTATACTACTTAATTTTTCAAGCAAAGACTCGCAACGCGTGAGTGAAACATTCTCTACTGGTGTACAAGTTTATATATTGAACCTAAGTTTTAAATAGATTTTCTTGCTCCCTTTTATAATACAGTCGACTCTCGATATAACGGCACCCCAATATAACGTCACTCTCGATATAACGTCACCTTGGTTGGGCCCGATTTGGTTGGCCCTAAAAGAAATTGAGGCAAAGTGACCCTCGATATAACGTCACTCTTGATATAACGTCAGCTGGGGCCGGTCCCGAGGGGTGCCGTTATATCGAGAGTCGACTGTAGTTTAAATACTTCTATCTAAACCTTGAGTCCTCATATAATATGCCTGCACAAGATAAATCCAAAGATCAGAGAGTTAATGTTGATTTGTTTTATTATAATGGCATTTTGATGCTTAATACGCGACTATCCAAAGAACTGTGTTATTCCTGAACAGCAAACAGCATTAAAGTATACGAAATCTGTAAAATCATGTCATATTAAAATATTAAACATATACTTTAAATTAACCCCACTATTTAACTCCATTAACGAAGCACGTTACGAATGGATGGGGTGAAATAAGCGTCAAATTAAGAACTGTTACGACTAGTAATGTTTAGTGTCGCCTCACAGCGTAAGTTTCACTTTATCGTAGTTTTAAAATGTCACTGATAATGATGCTTAGCCTAACACGGTAGCGCTCGGCCTCGTTTCTGTTTACTTTTGATGCACGCAGCTTTTAGTAATAGGGTCTGTTTCATAAAGCAGTTGTGCAACTCTTGTGTTTGCAATTGCGCACTTTCCAGTTTTAACAAGATTCTCAATATTGGAGCGCGACACCGCGTGATATAATATTTGAAACTCGCGGCCATCCGGATCCACGTTGAATCCAGGTATTCTGTCGATTGCCATCTCTCTGTTGTATCTCGCTAGGTTCGCTCGCACGCTTCGCTTGTCTCGCTCACACAGTTTAGGCCAGACCCACGGCGCACCAGATTTGTACTAGCACGTGCACGTTGTCAGATACTCAGTTAACGATGTTTTTCAGCTTTTGCTTTTTAGCTTCTAATTAGATTAAAAATCGGGCTTCATACATTAATATAACTTTTTAAGCTCTTTATTTTGATATCTACAATATTATTTTTAAGTAACTTTTTTGCCAAGTAATCGATGAAGTACGTTTACTATGGAGCTTTCGATTTTATCTTTTTGGTTTTCGATGTAAGCTTAGATTCAAAATCGGATTTCATACATTAAGAGATCACTCCGTTAGGAGTCTAACGCTATATCAACTATATTATTAAGTTTTGATTTTATTGCTGAAAAACCTGAAGTTTGAGGAAATTCGAGATTGTGACTACTGGTGCACCATGAGACCTAACTCTCTTGTCTCTCGTTACTGTTACTGTTCCGCTATAAACTTACCGTTTCTCTCTCCGCTCTGAACCAACACTTTTACGCTACAACAACTGATGATGACGCGCAGAACTTCTGAGCAGCCATGACCCTGCCGCTACCTGCCCTACTGCAGTTCAATGGAAAGGAAGAAGATTTTCCTGCATGGCTCGCCCAGTTCTCATCAGCACTACACTACACCAAGGTGAAAAAATCAGAAGACAAGCACTCCCTGCTCCTTATGTGCATCTCTCAGTGGGTGGTTTGCACCTTGATCTCGGTGTGCAACCAGAAGAATGTTGCTACAGAAGTTGACTTTGATTAACTGATGCTCAAGATGACACTTCACTACCACACCACGCCTATCAAGCTCGCGGAGTACCACAGGCTGTTCAGCCTTCGTCAGCAACCTGGGGCCGGTTTCTCGAAACGCCGGGAAGGCGCAGGGTGTACCCGGGGTACGCGTACCCGGTACCCGGGTTGCTCGAACTTTTTTCGCGCCGGGTACGGCTTCCCCGGGAGGGCTCGGGAAGGCCAGGCGCTACCATTGCTCGGAGCTGTGGTAGCGTCGGCCGGGAAGTGAATTTTAAAGCTTCTAAGTAGATTTTTTGACGGAAATAAATGTTTTTATTGAATTCTAAGACACTTTTAATGTTTTGGCAGAGTTTTGTTGAATTTGGCGCGGTATTTTGGAAAAGCGAGATGATTTAAAATTTGCTCGATAACTAGTAGTGAATTTGTGTTGAATGACCTTTTGTTTTGCTTTCCTTTCGTATTAGTGGAAAGTTATTCGACTAAGTATGAATGGAAATAGTGTTAAGGCTATTCTAACATCATTTTTGAGGGAAAAGCAAGAGCGCAACGATGCGTATAAGTGTCAGAGTGAACTATATTTAACTTTAATCCTATTTTCAATTAATACTGTGCTAAAAGTCACGATAAGAAACACGTTTTATGACAGGAAACATACTTTTCGAGAAGGAATAAAACATACAGGAATGTAATTCGATCGTAATGATACTACTATTACAGAAAGTAACAAAGGATTAAATATTTACAAGTCTAAATTTACAAAAGAATCTTCGTTAGCTGCCTCGAGCTACGCG
>NIUQ01005547.1:0-10542 GCA_002796945.1 Plectus sambesii
ATTGAGCTCGTCGACGAACTTTATCGGTGCCTATAGAGCAAGTTGGGGCAAACATGAACATTTGACGTAATTATCGGGCAGTCTGTGGCGCGCGACAACTGCGGAAAAATTGTCACAATATTAAATATCTATGACAACCTAAGAATATGCAAACTGAGCCGAATGGAAATGACATTCCCTAGCACACTAGCAGTCAATCGAGGCCAATCACAAAAAGGAGACACCAACGCCAAACTGGAAACCGGGCACGACTCTGTCCGTGGTGCTGTAGCGAATGGGGACGGCGTAATTGAGCTCGAGACGAGCGACTTCGCCAATCTTGACGGCGACGCCGACGCCGACCGAAGTGCGCGGCAGGTCGCCGAAACGTCGAAGGACGTCGAAGAAGGAGGCGTCGTGCTTCACGCCGTGCACCGACCCGACCACGGCGAAGGCGTGAGCGAACAGCATATGAGCGGGAATGAGCGGTCGGTAGAGGTGGACGCCCCAGGCCCACGACGCCATGCCGCCCATGTAGCTGTCGTCGGCGCGCGGTCCGATGGCGTTATGTCCGAATCCGCGCAGATTGGCCGGTCCGCCCAAGTAGGCGCGATCGAGCAGATGGAGAGTGCGACCGCGCAACGGCTTGACGAAGTTGACGCAGAGGCCCGAGGAGAGCACCAGACCGAGTGGCAGCCCCGCCGCCGCCTGCACATCCAGCTGGTGCCGGATGAAGCCGACGTCGCCAAACACACCGGCGTACTCTTGCGTCAATCGCGCCAGCATACCCTTTGTCGTCAGATTCGGACTGTTGCGCGTGTCGTATGCGACCACATTCTCGATACTCGACTTGAGCGTGTGACCTGCAACCGCATTCGTTTAAAACTTTTTCAAGCCATTATTCTCAAATCGATCTTTTTTCATCATCAATATGTGAGATTCATTTGTGATGTCATGTTCAACGCACGAGTTGATCATGAATTTTGATAAACCTACGTCAGGAGAGTTACAAATTTACATATTTTAAATTACTTTATTTAATACCTGTTGACACAACCTAAATTTTAATCATAACATGTAACTTGAATATAGCGTCACTGTGCAATATGCATTTACGACAAACAAATAACATCAACTCGGAACCAAAATCCCGAGTAAGCATGGAAATCGCCAGGTAGTATGTATAGAACGCCTGACCTGCATGTTCGCGAATGGCGAAGGCGGCGCCTTTCTCGGGCTCGAGCTGTCTCCAAGCGCCGTTCCACTTGATCATGTGCTGCAGTTTGCCAAAGGAGCGCCAGTTGAGTTCGGCGGAGACACCGGTGTCGGTAGCGTCAAAGTTGGACCAAGGATGGGAGGAGAAGCCGCGATAGACGTAGGCGCCGACATTGGCGTAGCGCTGCCAACCGAGGAAGGGCTTGGTGAGGCCGATGTTGAACATGTGATTGCCGCGCACGCCGTGCGTGTAAGCGCTGGCGAGCCCTTCGCCCCTGCCGAATAAGCTGGCCTTGTCCGCTGTACATGACGCGCTCGCCTCTCCGTCGTTCGCCACGCTCACGTTCGCCCCCAAGCGAAACTGACGCGGCTCTTTCACTTTGAACTCGACGGTATAGCTGTTGGGATTAGCTTCGGCGATGTCGATGATTGGAATGACCTTTTGGAAAAGTCCCACATATTCCAGATGGCGAGCTGCCAAGTCGCAGTTGACGACTAGCTCTTTCAGCGTCTGCGACTTGAATAGCTCGGCAATCTCTTTGACCAGCGCATCGTACTTTGTTGTCCGGACACCTTGAAATTCTACATATTCCAGCTGAGTCGGAGTGTCGGCAGATTTTTCCCGTATGATATCCGCCCGATAGTAAATCTTTTCCGATTGCATCCTTCTGCAACATAATATGCTTGCAATTCTGATACATCATCATTTGGGTAGAAATACCATTTTCACAAGAAAACCAATCAAAGAGGACACTTTTCATAACGATTTGACTTGAAAAATGTTCTTGATGAATCAGAAAGCGTCCTCTTTGATATGATTCCTGTCCTTAGTAAATTGGGAATGGTATCAGTGGAAAAATAACAGATAAAAAACACGGCTGGTATCAACTATAAAATGAGCTCTTTCATTCGAAATAGTTATCAGCAGCGAATGGTGCAGCGAAAACAGACAAAGACATGAACTGCAATAAAATCTGTTGATCAAAAGTAAGTCAGTTCAGTCTTTGATATTTGCATAGCTCAAAGCAAAGGTTTTGCACAAATGTTCTTTTCTTTATTCCATTATTTGCTGTTCATGATTTTGAATCCTTTAGGTTTTGGCAATGGCTGCTAACAAAAATTTGCAAGTTTACTTTTACCATACGGCAGCAGTCTGAACAAAAAAGAGCTCATTTTGCAGCTAAAGTCAACAGCGTGCGCGCGGGCTGGGATTAATCCCATTCAGTCTAGCAGGCTGAGTGAGATTAAGACAACTTTTGAAAATTTTCAGAAGGCAAGACGAGGTTGCGTCAAAACTTTAGGAGGACAAGTTAATTCAGATCGGGTCATATGAATGCTAAAATTAGTTCCCATTGCACGACATTTTAAAAATTGGACGTTGCGGCGCCGCTGCCGCCGAAACAAAAAAACCTATGCACGATGAGCGACGCTCGCAGACGGTATTGTTCTTTTGGCGCACCTGTCGAAACGATGGTGCGCAGTGATTTTGAGCCAAGTAGACTGAGTAGCATTGTCAGCCGCACGCGGCGCACGAGACGCAGCGAAATTGAGCCGAAATCATGTGGCAGGCGAAACAAAAAGATCCTCTCATTTTTTCTGTTTCTCTGAATTCGAGCATATTTTCATTATAGAGTGTCGCGCTCAGAAGCATCATTTGATCGCATCATTTCGATATTTTCAGGAATTCTTGAGAGAGTGCGATGCAGTGAAGGAAAATGTTTAAACGCTTTGGAGGATCAGGCGGCATTTGGAAGCCGAAGAATCCACACTCTCTGGAATATCTCAAGTAAGTATAGAAGTGGCCATTACTTTTGTATGCCATAATTAGGGAATATTAAAATTGAGCGGCTACGTCTACTTTATAAATTTACTGGCCGTATGACGTGTCATCGTCCATCACGAATTGATTTTATAGTTTCATATTTGTATGTTCACTAATATCTTTGTCTTCGCAGATTTCGTTGCCGACTGAGCGCAACCTGGATATTTAAAATATTTGCTAAGTAATCTTGTGCTTTTCAGATATTTACATGGCCTTCTGTTGAAGAATGAAAAAGTAACCGAACAGAATAGGACGTTGCTGGTCGAGGCGCTGCGGTCAATCGCCGAGATACTAATCTGGGGCGATCAAAATGACAGCACTGTCTTTGAGTAAGCCCTGCTCGATCATTAAACTCCTTTCCTCGTGGTAACGCTAATTCTTTTAGTTTCTTCCTGGAAAAGCAAATGCTGGCCTATTTTCTCCGGATTATGAAGCAGAAATGTGGCACCTATGTGTGCGTTCAGCTGCTGCAGACTCTCAACATTTTGTTTGAGAACATTAGGCACGAAACATCGCTATGTAAGTGTTGTGTTTTGTGCTTATGGTTGATGAACATTTTGTTCTTTCAGACTTTCTTCTCAGCAACAATCATGTCAACTCAATTATTACGCATCGTTTCGACTTTTCGAACGAGGAAATCATGGCGTATTATATTTCATTTTTGAAAACGCTTTCCTTCAAGCTCAACTCGTACACCATTCATTTCTTCTTTAATGAGGTTGGCAACTTGTTGCATCACAGAAATCATCGTTTCATTAATATTTCAGCAAACGAACGATTTTCCGCTGTACACTGAGGCGATCAAGTTCTTCAATCACAGCGAGGGAATGGTTCGCATTGCCGTGAGAACGCTCTCTCTGAATGTCTATAGGGGTACTGACTAATTTCGCGCATCAATGATGCTTTACTGTGTTAATTTAGTTGCGATTTTAGTTAGCGACCAGCCAATGCTAGACTTTATTCGCAATAAGACGGCCGCGCCGTACTTTTCCAACCTCGTTTGGTTTATCGGCAATCATGTGATCGACATCGACAATTTCATTCAGTCCACCGACAATGAGTGGGTTGATTAATATTTGTGATATGTCGTTGAGAGAAGTAATGTGGAGAATAGTTGCAGCACTGCGAGTCGCGATAGATTGTCAGATTTGCTGGCCGAGCACCTGGACCATATTCATTATGTCAACGACATTCTCTGCTTGCGTATCGATAGTCTGAACGAGGTGCTGACCACGCAGTTGCTGCAACGGTTGTTCATTCCTCTGTATCTCGGCTCGCTCGTGCCTGAAATTCAGGTAAGTATAGCTTTTCATGTTTTTTGGGTTGGATGAACGTTCATTTTGCCTTTATAGCGCAATACGCTGCACGTGTCGAAGGTAGTGGCGCTGTTTCTGTTGACCAACGTGTTCCTGATCATCACGCACAAGCCGTTGGTGGAGCAGTTGCTGTCAATGCTGCTGTTTGGGGATGAGAACGACATCCAGGTGCAGTCGCTGCCGACCGAGCTGACGAGGGACAGCTTGGCGGCGTCGCTCGAGATGGCTTGCGAGTCGTCGGGAGTAACGGTCCAGAGTCGCAGCGGCAGCGTGTCCGAACCGCTTCCCGCCCGTGACCGAGCCGAATCGCTGACGACGACGGCCGTCGACGCCGTCGCTGAAATTGACGACGGCGGCGCCCCGCCAACCAACGCATATCCCGCCTCCGCTTCCTTCTCGTCCAGTTCGACCGACAAATCGAAGGGCGACAGGTAAACACCGCTTCGTCGCCTTCTCGTCCTACCGCTGATTGAACTGAGCGTTTAGGCCGTTGTTCGCCAGTCACATGAATACGCTAAACTGCGAGGAGTCGGACCACACGGCTTTCTTCGGCATCCTGCTGCTGTACGCCATCTGTCACAATGAAGGTTAGCATTGCCTCTGTCTTGACTTGCGACAATTATCTCACCTCCCTCATTATTAACGCAATCGGTGCAGGAAGTAAGTGTAAGTGTGGTGGAAGTTGTTTTGTGATAATTCATCGTTTTAATTTGCTATTTTTGTTTTCTATTTTTTGATATGCCAACTGTTTTCGATGTGAGAACTACTCATAATAATGTTCTGTCACGTATGCAGGTGTACCTGACAGTTTGTTGGAAGCAGCGCAAATTCCGGCCATATCAAGTGAACGTGGTTCTCGCTGTGATAGAGAATTGTTGGGTCGTCTCATTGATTTAATATCGTGCGCCGGCAAGAGAGGTTTGTTCACTCTTATATGCCGTTGAATTATTCATTTTTTTAACGCTTTGTGTCTTCAGAGAGCCGTGTTCGTCTGATCACAGTCGAGCTGTGCTGCTTGACTCTGCGTCAGTTGATCTTGGCGACCGATACTGGCACGAACGTGATTCAGGATCAGTTTCTTGCTCAGTTGCTGACGACTCGCGAAGTGATTGTTAATGAGCTTGCGGACGTCATCGATCAGGACGATATGTTCCTCGATATTTTCGAAGACGAGTACGAGCGCTTCGAGGTTTGTCGTGTGCTGCTGACACTTTCTTTTTTTTCCACAAAAACTAGAATAACGCCATTATAGCTTACTTTCTCTAATGTATACTTTACTCAATAGTAATATGAAGAAATTTCAGCGGGAAAATTTGAAAATTGATTATGTCAGTTCGGATCCTGCGCTGTTGCTTCCGCCGAGCACTACGCCGCTTAGCGGCGTAGAATTCGCCAAGCGTTTGCCCTGCGGACCTCAGGAGCACGTGAGAAAGGTTGGCTTTGCTTCTTCCTCCCAATAAGCGCGTGTGTATTTCTTCGTTACTTTGCAGGCTGTTCGTGTATACTTTCATTTGCGCAAATTTCTGCTTGATTTGGAAGGCGTCGAGGAGACGCGGTTGCCCTTGTCGAATCCCAAGGACTGCGTAACCGTCAACGACTGCCTCAACTTGAGTCAGTTTCGTTTTTTTGTCAGCGCCTTTGTGATGATGATTATTTTCAGACAATAGCGACCTTTTGTCGTGCACCGTCTCTCTAAAAACTGGAACAAAATATCAGCGTTTCCTAGTCGCCGACGGTTTGCAACTGATTCTAGTGGAACCCGATCCGAAACGCGTCGGCTGGGGCATTGTTCGCTTTGTGGGATTTCTACAGGTTTGTCTCTTCTCTTGAAACGTGTTTGCTAGTAAAGAAGGCAATGTTGCAGGATATCGAACTGACTGGCGACAAGGATGATAGCCGCGCGCTGCACATAGTCGTGAATCAGCCCGGCAGCAAGTCGAAGCCCAACGCCCAGCCGCTTCTCACTGCCAAGCTTGTCTTCGACGATCATATTCGCTGCATGGCCGCTAAACAGCGACTTACCAAAGTACTTTCATTCTTCCCCCTATATACATTTAGTAATACCGTTCCATTCAGGGTCGGCAAAAGGCGCGCCAGTTCAAACTGGACACGATCGCCGACGTTCTGGAAGTGCCGAAGAAGGCGGCGACGGCCGACTCGACCGCCGCCAGTTCGCCCGCTGCTTTTCGTACGTATTGCCTCGCTTGAAACGCCCTTTTTTAGTCGACGAGTGACGTTTGCAGGCGCGTTCAAAGCGGCCAGAGGCAAGGCGCCCGGCTATGCGTCCAAAAAGGAGTTGGGCGCGAGAAGTTCGCCAAAAAGGTCGACTGAAGCGCAGTCGAGCGGTTCGATGGACATTCCCTTGAAGGATTTCTCTGTCGCCAGACGAGGCAGCGAGTCGACTCCAGCGGCGCCGGCTGATCCGCAGTCGTCCGAGCCCGACGAGGTCAAAGTGCCCGACGATCCCACCGCCTCCTCCTCTTCGGTCACTTCTGGCGAGGCAACTGCGCGCGATATTATTCTTCCCTCGAAGTTGCGTAAAGCGACTGTCCAAGATCTGTGAGCATTCCCTCCACGCCCACGTCTCCAGAGTCGTTTTCATCTGTGAATAGCACATTTCCCCGCCGGTTTGATTACACTAATTGGCATTGTGTTCACTATGGGATTGCTGTTAGCGTCAATTTTCTATGTATATCTGCTGTTGTGAATTTGCTGCCATTATAGATTTACTATACTACCAGTCGGAAGTAGCGTTGTGCGTCGATTAATAAAAAACGGTATAACTTGTGTTTTGTGCAGCAACTTTGGCTCTCGGGTAAATCGTCCCAGTTGCTCGCAACTTAGCATACAAAACTATTGCGGTCGATCGCAGTTGCATCTGCACATATCAACAGTTGACACCACATTAGAAATGGACGAATCGACGGCGGAGGCGAGCGCTAGCGTTGCTGCGTCGGACAGCAAGCCGACCTGTGTGATCGTGCTCGGAATGGCTGGATCGGGCAAGACGACGTTTGTTCAGGTAAAAGATTATTTTAATGAGAATGCAACTTTGCGCGCGGTCGATTGATCATGTGGCCGCCGTGGGCATATCCGCTGCTAGGAATGACTCTGGGCGCGTGTGTGTTGGTGGTGATTGTGTTGTGCGCGGCTTCAGCGATGAGGCGGGCCGCGTCATTTTGCCTGCCGACGATAGCGATGGCCAGCGGTCGTCTCGACTTTGCACCAATGTCCGTTGTCTGCGACGTTCGGCGACTGCGCGCCTACGAGCGGTACGTGTCGCAGCCGCCGGGCGACGAGTTCTACGTGAAGCACGCCGCCGACTGGGTCGACCTGCGCGGAGGTCGGCGATCAGTTGGGGAGCAGACTCAATGGACGACGGTTGCGCACGCCAAGTTGGAGGCGGTGCGAAGCGAGCGCGCCGTCGACGAGAATGTGAAATTTAACTGGTTGGATCGATCCTTGCGCTGATCCCATCATCTTTAACAGCTTCAACAAATGTGATATGATAGCGCGAGTGGGGTCTTTGATGTAATTATGTCATATTGTTGTTGAAATGTGTTTTTGATACGTTTGACAATGAATTTTAGCGCTTGACGGCTCATCTGCACGCAAAAGGCAGTCCGCCATACGTGATCAATCTGGACCCGGCGGTCAGCCAAGTGCCCTATCCGGCGAATGTGGACATTCGCGACACGGTCAAATATAAGGAAGTAATGAAGCAGTACAACCTCGGACCGAACGGCGCCATCATGACTTCGCTGAATCTGTTCGCCACGCGCTTTGACCAGGCGATGGGGCTGATCGAAAAACGCAAAGACAGCTGTCGTTTCGTAATACTCGACACTCCCGGCCAGATCGAAGTGTTCACTTGGTCTGCATCCGGCGCCATCATCACCGAAACACTGGTAGGCCGCCGATTCATTGTGCTCTTCTTATGCACCCAAAATAACGCTTGTTTTACTGCGTATTAAGCTTTTGTCACTCATACTTTTACCATAAAAAGCATGCGATCAAAACAAATCCCTCATCACAAAAGTATCATGTGATATAATTGAACAATATTGTGCTTAACATAGCGAATAATGCGTATTATTTAAAAAGAATAAACACGGCTTATATGTAACTGAAATAGACAAATTGCTTGATTCAGGCTTCGACGTATCCGACAGTCGTCGTTTACGTCATGGACTGCGCTCGTTCGACGAATCCGGTGACGTTCATGTCGAACATGCTCTACGCATGCAGCATTCTCTACCGAACCAAGTTGCCTTTTATCGTCGTTCTTAACAAGGTTTGTCTGCCAAATAGATATATTCAATGCCTTGCGATGCCTTCTCTATTCTCCCGTGAGACACGTAATTAGCATTTGCAGGCGGATATAGTGAAGCCGACGTTCGCACTCAAGTGGTTGTCGGACTTTGAGTCATTCCAAGAGGCGCTGGAGCAGCAGACGAGTTTCATGACTGACTTGACGCGATCGCTGAGCCTTGTGCTGGACGAGTTCTACGGTTCGCTGAAGGTGCGAATTTGCGCGTAATTGTGGTGTAGGCGCAGTGACCCGCGCGCGACCGACACCTGTCTTGTTTACATCAATGTACAACGCGTTTCTTACAGTGCGTCGCCGCGTCTGCGGTTACCGGCGAAGGAATGCCCGAGGTTCTCGACGCCATCGCCGCCGGAGCCGAACAATATGAAAAGTATGAATGCACGCCGCCGTTTTGTCCGTCGCTATCCGCACACTATTGAGTTTAGAGAGTATAAACCGCAGTATGAACGGCTCCGCCACGAGCACCAATCCGCCAAAGTCGCCGCGCAGACGAGCAAACTCGGCGAAGTTTCGCTGAAGGAGCGGCCTGTGGGGTCGTCGATGCAGAGCAGGAGCGAAATGCTCGCCGACGAGCGCATCCATCTCGGCGGCGTCGAAGCGGAGGACGCCGAGGACGAGAGAGAGCGCGTCTTCGGTCAGGCGGAAGACGATGAGGAGGATGGTACGGCGCTTTCATGCCTCTCCCCCTCGATGAAGTCGGCCTGATTCGCATTTTTCAGACACCGAAGCGGACAAGGCATCGTTCCAAAGGTTCATGGAGCAAATGATGGGCNTTGATGCCTCTCCCCCTCGATGAAGTCGGCCTGATTCGCATTTTTCAGACACCGAAGCGGACAAGGCATCGTTCCAAAGGTTCATGGAGCAAATGATGGGCGCGAAGAAGTCGTGATCACCACTTTTTTGCGTTGACTGTTGTTTGCTATTCTGTGCGCTTCCGTACCCTGCGGTTCGTAAAGGCACTCGGTGCGATGTGTTTGTTCAAGAGGGGGGAAGGGCGAACACGCTGTCGACCTTTCCGATGATTGACGAGTGCGGTTGGCGTTCTGGCGACGTTCGACGAGCGACTGTCGCCGAGGACGGTCTTTGTTTTTCTCGTCGGTCCCCCCCGCCGGTCGACTCGACCGATGTCCAGTAGTCGATCGGCCCGATCAACACATCCTTGGCGCCGTCGGAAACGAGCAATTTTCTCGGGCGCCCACGTTGATTGGATCGGGCTGAAAAGGGCGCCTCGCGCCCGTACTGGGCCCGATCTCAATCCGTAATGGTGTCGCGGCGTGTGCGCGTGCTCGGCGACTTTTAAAACCGCCTCGGTCGGACGAGTTCGTCGGCGGACTGTCGGCGGCAATCGGCGACACTTTCATTTCGCCCGATCGACGGCAAAAATGACTCGTTCGTCCTCGCTGTTCCGAAGAGACGGCGGCGGTGGCAACAGCGACAACGCCACCATGGTCGATCACGACGGCGACCGGCCGCTTCCCGCCGTCCGCTCCGTCGACAACTTTGACGCCCTCGCCCGCGATCTGCGCTTCTTGGCCGGCATGCCCGAGCTGTGCGACGTCACCTTCCTCGTCGGCGAGAACCGAACCCCTCTTCACGGCGTCCGCGCTATCCTCGCCATTCGTAGTCGGTTGGTTGGCCTTTTTGTGATTCTTGTTGTGATTCTTGTTCGTGATTCTTATTCGTAATTCTTATTCGTTGACTATCGAGTCCGAAAATTCTTATTCGTGAATTTTATGCATTTAAGGATATTCTACAAGCTACTGTTCGGACCGAAGAGTGCGATGCGAAAATGCAAACTAGCTCAGGCTGGCGGAGGTTCGCCAATGAGTCGTCGGATTCAGAAGATGTTCAGTTTCTCGACGAATCGCTCGTCAACCGAG
>NIUQ01005548.1:0-10549 GCA_002796945.1 Plectus sambesii
AAACCCCGACCCCGACTTCAACCCCCACCCCCTCCCCGACCCCGACTTTTGAAATCAACCCCGACCCCGAAAAACCCCGCCCCCCACCCCTCAACCCTGACCCCGTCCCCCACCCCGCCTTTTTCAAAACCCCCACCCCGTAACACCTCTAATGGTAACGTTAGGCACTCAGAGGACGCCTTCCGAACTGAAATTGATGCACCTCTTTCTTTTTGTGTTGGTTTTTGTCTGAAATGCTTTTATCCTTTCATCCAAATTGGAAATTCCATGCTCTAAATAAAAGTGCTCAGCTCCAAGTTAGCGTGTATATGAGGAAATCCGCCGGGGGGTCAACCTACTTGTTCCGAGTGAGTACCAGTATTTTATAACGCCTACACCACCTTATAGAGGGTGAAATGCTGTGTTTAAATTCGCCAAGCTCAGCTCGATTGGTCACATTGTTGCGGAGATATGATCATTTGAAAATTTCTCACTTTTCCGATTTTTGTCTCAAAAATCTGATCAATCAATTCTTTGGTAAAAAAGTAGATGAAGGCGGTAAGCTAAAGGCCTGAAATTTCAACCACATGTATAGGGAGTGTTGGCGATGTTCTGGAAGAATTTTCAGAGCGTTAGCATATTTCTGTGGTTCTGTGCACACTCCTGAAAAAGGCTCCTAAATAATTTTTGAAGCTTAATTCCGTCCTAGCCGATGTTTTTTTCGGCCGAACATAGGTCACTGAAATAGTGCTTCCCAAGCACTATCAGATCATATATGTTTCGGCGCGGAACCCGCAAAAATAAAAAAATTATTGACTAAAAATCGATTTTCCGCCCTATTTTCGACCCTAATAGAAGAATCATACTGTGGTAACTTTTTAGCCGATGATCTGATTAATGTGAAACTAAGCATTTTTATAGTACTTTTTAAGGGCTATTAAATGGCGCATAAAACAGGTCGAAACGTTGAAAGATAACAAAGTTATAAGCAAAATAGCAGAGACGTTACCACGTAAGTCGTCTCTTTTGACGCTGTTGAGGGTACTGTAGAAGGATAAACTTTTAATCGGGTCGTCAGTGCTCAGCAACACTTTACATAATGCTAATACTTAAATGATAAGTTTATTTATCATATTGTTCACTATTTTGGCTGGCTAAAACCAAGTTCTAGCATTATTACGAGGTGGAGTAGGGTTTTTGGCGCAATAGTCACAAGCTGGTTTAGATGATAACAAGGCCTCTATCATTAATACAGAACAACACTAAGTTTTGATATAACTTTTCGAAGGATTGTGGATAAGTGATTTCGCAATCAATCATGATGAGATATGCATCGCTATATAACTAAGACAATTCTCTTTCAAGAGTAGTCCCCCCCCTGTTTCAACTGCTTGAAAACCCCTATTTCCGAATGGCCTGCTACAAATTGCTTTGCCACTGCAAAATAGCTGCATTCCCTCGCTTGACTGGCGCTCATTGTTCTACCTACTGAAACTATAATGACGACTCATGAAAAAGGATTCTTTTAGCTTTATAGCGATGCCCATTTCATCATGATTGATTGCGAATTAAGTCATTGCAATCCATAGAAGAGTTGCTCCAGAACTTAGTGACATTCTGTAGTAATGATGGAGACCAAGGCGCTGCTCGACAATTTTGTGACTACTGCGCCGAATATTACCCTCCGCCTACTACTGCTGCTTAAACTCTTATTTTTTCAATAGCCAAAACATAGAAAAATATCCGTAATAACCTGACAAAGAAATAACTGTTACTTAAAACAAACTTATATCAAAGTTTATCGCGCGTGTGCTACAGGTTCTGTCAAATTATTCACTCGATCTTTAATGATAGATCTTCGTTCTGTATTTCATTATAATATTCTTCAATTGTGTTTTGGCCTAACCAAGATTTAGTTTTAAGTACAAAGGATGATAGCTAACGTGTGCCCCAAATCGACGAAAGACTATCACTAGCAGAGCTCGAGCGATGTGCATGAAGCACGCGCTATATGAACTGAGGTCAGAAACTTGTGAGTTACTATAGTCCATAGGATGTTCAGCCTAACTGAAGTCAAGGTGCACAAAATTGTCATGGTACAATTGCGTCTTTTAAATATTAGCATTATGTCAAGTATTGTTGAACACTAAAGACCCGATTAATAGTTTATCCTTCTACAGTACCCTCAACAGCGTTGAAAGAGACGACTTACATGGTAACGTCTCTGCTATTTTGCTTATAATTTTGTTACCTTTTAACGTTCCGACCTGTTTCATGAGCCATTTAGTAGCCCTTAAAAAGTACTATAAAAGTGCTTAGATTCACATTAATCAGATCATCGGCTAAAAAGTTACCACAGTATGATTCTTCTATTAGGGTCGAAAATAGGGCGGAAAATCGATTTTTGGTCGATAATTTTTTTATTTCTGCGGGTTCCGCGCCGAAACATATATGATCTGATAGTGCTTGGGAAGCACTATTTCAGTGACCTATGTTCGGCCGAAAAAAACATCGGCTAGGACGGAATTAAGCTTCAAAAATTATTTAGGAGCCTTTTTCAGGGGTGTGCACAGAACCACAGAAATATGCTAACGCTCTGAAAATTCTTCCAGAACATCGCCAACACTCCCTATACATGTGGTTGAAATTTCAGGCCTTTAGCTTACCGCCTTCATCTACTTTTTTACCAAAGAATTGATTGATCAGATTTTTGAGACAAAAATCGGAAAAGTGAGAAATTTTCAAATGATCATATCTCCGCAACCATGTGACCAATCGAGCTGAGCTTGGCGAATTTAAACACAGCATTTCACCCTCTATAAGGTGGTGTAGGCGTTATAAAATACTGGTACTCACTCGGAACAAGTAGGTTGACCCCCCGGCGGATTTCCTCATATACACGCTAACTTGGAGCTGAGCACTTTTATTTAGAGCATGGAATTTCCAATTTGGATGAAAGGATAAAAGCATTTCAGACAAAAACCAACACAAAAAGAAAGAGGTGCATCAATTTCAGTTCGGAAGGCGTCCTCTGAGTGCCTAACGTTACCATTAGAGGTGTTACGGGGTCGGGGTTTTGAAAAAGTCGGGGTCGGGGACGGGGTCAGGGTTGAAGAGTCGGGGTCGGGGTTTTTCGGGGTCGGGGTTGATTTCAAAAGTCGGGGTCGGGGACGGGGTCGGGGTTGGAGAGTCGGGGTCGGGGTTTGGGTCGGGGTTGAAGTCGGGGTTGACCCCGGGGTCGATCGGGGTCGACTTAAATTTGACCATTTNTAAAAATTTTCACATAAACGTCCACGCAAACAGTTAGTGAAAAGAAATAGGATGGCTGTAGAACATGCATTAGTACTGCAGAAGTTAGAAGCAAGATTTAGTATAGGTAGTTAATGCGCTTCGAGTTGCAGCGAGTGAAAATAGGTCCTTCAGCCCCTCCACAACTTATCCCGTACAAAAGGGTCGCACCGCTAAACAGGCTTTTGCCAAGAACATTGTTGAGTGGAGCAGATAAATAGCGACATCTGATATCTAGTGCATAGGAAACTCCTTCGCGTGGTTAGTTGATCTCAGAACACAGTCAAGGTTTAGTTTCGGTCTTTCATCAAATTTGGATGCCTTGGGAATTCAAGCTAGTTAACCCCGTTCGAAATGTCCTCATCGTCATTTTGCTATCGCAGCAGGGGGCCAGGTCGAAAGTCGCTTTTTTAGACAGATATTTTGAAATTTAAGAAATTTTTAAGACTAACGCTTCCAGTTTAAGACAAAACATTAATTCGTTTTTGCGAATATTTCGTAATTTATTGTTTTATCAAATAGAAGAATAAGCATTAATAGTGACATCTACTTTTCAAGAAAGACAAAAAGATGACATGGCAACTATAACGTGTCAGCGATTGACAAAAATTTACACGTTTTTCTGCTCACTTTTTGTCTTAATTTTTTTTGTGCCTTTAAGATTTAAGACAGCGCACCTATATTTATGGAAAATTCTTTAATTTAAGCGAAAATGGTGGGCCTGTATCGCAGGCTGATCTTGAGGGTGGTTTGAGAATGATCATGCGGATTCTTGATCGAACTATCTTTGCACGGTTTAAGCGCATTGCAGAGCTTGCACAAAGCCTTATCGCTATCGCCAATTTGCCTTATAAAACAATCCCACACTACGGATTTTTGATGAGGCATTTAGTTAGTTGAAGGAAATGGAGCCCGCTATAGCGAGTGAGATGAGACAATTTACGAGAACATCTTAAGTTATTATCAGATGTATGAGTGACAGATTTTTGACTTTCCCATAGACAGCATCCTTCATTATTACTGTTAACAAATTTAGAGTGGGGATGGGAGGTAGATTTTAAATTCATGTTCGGGGTTGGTGGGGGTTGGGGTAAATTCTCAAAAGTCGGGGTCGGGGTCGGGGACGGGGTCGGGGTTGATTTCAAAAGTCGGGATCGGGGACGGGGTCAGGGTTGGAGAGTCGGGGTCGGGGTTTGTCGGGGTCGGGGTTGATTTCAAAAGTCGGGGACGGGGTCGGGGTAACCCCGCGGGGTCCGGGGTTACCCCGACCCCGTTACACCTCTATCCGAAATATACCATAATCCTGCAAAATGTTCTGTCCAAGTTTCATGACGCGAACGATACATCATTTTCAGTTATTTTGTTTTATGGATATATAAGGTATTGATTCCTCTCGAGCTTTCAGGCATGGATAAAACTCATGACGCCCCCTAAGGTCTATGGTGCAATATACAGAAACCTTAAAGAAGCTCAGAAAGCGGCTCTTTGGAACAGTAGAGAAAACCCAAATGATAAGGAACTTGCGAAAAAGCGGGATGCAGTCTTTAACTTCACTGAAAATAAGTATGCAAGTCTCTCGGAAGCTGTTAAGAAGAAAACAGGTAAATGGGCCGCGAAATACTACGAATTATGTTAATAGCCGTGAAGATCACTGAAAGTGGGCAGCCAAATATCGTTTTTTTTATATTGTACTCATGAACATATGGCGGTTGAAGTAGTTCGTCGAATAAACATAGCAGCGCATCACCTTTTCCACGAGTCTTTCCATAATTTCATTTAAGGAACATTTTTCCTGTGAAGTAGTGAAATGCGCGTTGGACGAGGTGCTTACAAAAGACAATACTACACCATTACTGTGCTCTATGCTTACTTACATAAAAAATAACATTCGACAGGTGATTTGCAACAGTCCTATCGCAACACACCAACACAATACATATGAACTCAGAGAGGGATGGGGCTGCTAAAGCACTGTCCTCAGTTTTCAAAAGGCTGGTACGGTACACAATTTTTATTCAATACTCAAAAATTTCCATAATCCAAATCAATCAAATAACCGTTTGAGTCCGAGAATAACACAATTCTTAAGTTCTGAACACTCGACAGTTTCATGAAGTGGGCGTTTGATCGCAACGCCTCAACGGTTCAGCGATTGCAGCAACAATTATCACTGCTAATCGCCAATCGTGCACAGATCAATTTATAACGAGCAAACATACAATGGTTTTAACGCTCTCTCAAAACCGCTAATGGGACTAAACCAGTCCTCCACAGGATTTAATTGTTTACTATCGAGGAGGTTTATCATTTAGTTCGGTCTAGGACTCTTCAGCTTTTCTGCTGGTGCCATACCCTAGCGATCGCAGCCATAGTCTACTGCTGCAAGAGTATCTACTGTTGATTTCCCGTCATGTAGAGCGAAGATCAGTTAAGGAAAAATGCAGTTTCCGCGCGTGATAGTGTGATGTTAGTTAACATTCAACGATTACCAGTTACGAACTTAATTCGACATATATCATCAGTATCACATGGACGGAATTTGATATTTCACAGGCCATACTAACTTCAAAGCTTCTTACTTTTTTGCAGTTTTCCAAATCGAATATAAACATGCATCTGCCTTCTCAAGAACAACTAAAATGAACATAGAAGACCAAATTACTTAAAATTAATATTTCTTCGCCGATTACTTGAGATTTAATTCTCTTTAGGTTGATGTCTGGAGCGGATGCGTAATAAATAAGTCTTGATCGGATAATTTTCAAGTACCGTGTGCAGTTTATATATTTAGTATTTTATGTAAATCGAAATATGCACCATTCTTATCTGCAATTTAATTCAATTACAGTACATTGACGAACGTGAAGAGGAAGAAAAATGCTTCTCCATCTTGTTGCTGCATGTTTGATGATGATAGCCTGTGCTTCCGAGGCGCTGGGAGCTACTGTTAATTGCACTGCTGTGCAAATTGAAATTGATATTTGTCTTAGAGGACCCGGACAGAAAAAGTCTTTTGTGCAGTATTATACCAATTGGCTCAATGGCAATGTAGCAGGAGTGACCGCTTTACTGAAGAAAAAGAAAAAAAGTTGCTGTATTAGAGCATCCATGTGGCCAGATATCCAGGTAACTTTTACGTTTGGTTAATACTGATATGTACGAGAGTACAGAAGTAACAGGTGTTTTTATCTTAAAAAAGTTTATCGGAAAGTCTTACATTTGCTCATTGTTAATTAGAAGACGTCATTTCAGTAGCCATCGCAAAAAGTGAAGAGTTCATTTCGATTCGGGCATGTTTGACAGAAATGGGAGTGTAAAAGGATTGTGTAGCAATTTTATGACCTTACTAGCTTACTCCGTGTTGAACGCTTTAAGAGAAAATCACGAACAACAGTAGTAAATGTCTTCGTTGGCACTATGTAAACGTTATACTTGGAATTGTACCGCAAAACAATATGAAAGTTCTTGTTTCATAAGAGAGCATTTTCTGATAGAATGCAATGAGAATGCATATTTATCACGGAAACTATCATAATCATGTCAGAATGATGTGCCAAAGTTTCATGACGCGAACTACTGCATGATAAATTCTTTTCAGAGATTTTGCTTTATGAGTATTCGATGAATTAATTTTCCCTGAACTTTCAGGCATGGATACCACTCTATACGCCTCCAAAGGCGTATTTCGCAATCACTAAAAGTCTCTCTAAAGCTCAGAAAAAGACTCTTGGGCAGGGTTTTTATGACCTAACCAATAAGAAACTTGAGAGAAAGGCTTACGCAATCAAGCAAGTCGTACAAGAAAAGACTAACAGTCTCTCTGAAACTGAGATGAAGGAATATGCTGAATGGCAAACAAAATACAAAGAAGCCTGTGGATACTAATAAACCAATAACGATTATTAGAGCTCCTCTTAGGATGGTCATGAAGACCGCTAAAAGTTGTTAGCCATCATGTCGTAACTTTCATGATGTTCAAATAAAAAAACCACGGTTGTCTTAGTTTATCGAATAAACATGACAGCGTATCTTCTTTTCATCCAGTTTTTCCATAGTTCCGTTTAATCAATTTTTCCTGTCATGTAGTGAAAGGCGCGCAAAACAAAGCGATTACGACTGACAGTACTACACCATCACTGTGGTCTATGTTTACTCACATTAAAAAAAAGACAAAATACATTCGTCAAGTCATATACAACAGTCGTATCCCAACACATCCACATAACACGTATGAACTCGGAGAGGGATGGGGCTACTAAAGCACTGTCCTCAGCTTTTAAATGGCTGATACGGTAGGCAATTTTCATTTAATACTCAAAAATTTCCATAATCCAAATCAATTAAATAATTGTTAAAGTCTGAGAGTAACACAATTCTTAAGTTCTGAACAATCGACAGTTTTATGAACTTGGAAGTTAGATCACAGCGCCTCAACGGTTCAGCGATTGCAGCAACTACTGCCACTGCAAATCGCCAATCGTGCAAAGATCGGTGTATAATGAGCAAACAAACAATGGTTTTAGCGCTCACTCAAAACCGCTAATGGGACTGAACCGGTCCTCCACAGGATTTAATTGTTCACTATCCAGAAGATTTATCATTTTGTTCGGTCTAGAGCTCTTCCTAGTTGCTGCTGCTGCCTAACCTAGTAGTTAAATTTATAATGTGCTTCCACAGGAGTACCTACTGTTCATTTCACGTCGTGTTGAGTGAAGATATATTTGGGAAAAATGAAGTTTCCGCGCGTGATAGTATGATGTTATTACACAGTTTGCGGATGCCGGATTTTGAACTTGACCAGTTACTTATCCTCAGTATTTTATGGACGGAATCTTAAATTTCAAACACAATACTAAATTCAAAGCTTCTCCATTTTTTTTGCAAAACGGTTTTAAATATTGAAAAACATGTGTCTGCTTCCATAATAAGAACCAAAATGAGCATAGAAGACCAAATTACTTTAAATTAATATTTCTTCGCCGATAACTTGAGATTTATTTATTTCAAAGTTGATGTGTAGAGCGGATGCGTAGTAAAATAGTCTTGATTGAATAATTTATCAAGTAACATGTGCAGTTCAAATGTTTAGTATTTTATACAAATCGAAACAATGACCATTCTCATCTATAATTTAATTCAATTGTAGTACATTAGCAAAAGTGAAAAGGAAGAAAAATGCTTCTCCATCTTGTTGCTGTAGCGTTGATGATGATGGCCTGTGCTTCGGAGGCGTTGGGAGCTTCTTTGAACTGTAGCGCTTTGAAAGAGGATATTGATATTTGTCTTAGAGGACCCGGACAGAAAAAGTCTTTTATGCAGTATTACACCAATTGGCTCAATGGCAATGTAGCAGGAGTGACCGCCTTACTGAAGAAAAAGAAAACAAGTGGCTGTATTAGAGCATCCATGTGGCCAGATATCCAGGTAACTTTTACGTTTGGTTAATACTGATATGTGCGAGAGTACAGAAGTAACAGGTATTTTTATATTTAAAAAGTTTATCGAAAAATCTTACACTTGCTCTTTATTTATTAGAAGACGTCATTTCAGTAGCCAACGAAAAAATTGAAATGTTCATTTCGATTCGGACATATTTGACATAAACGGGAGTATTTAAGCACCATGTAGCAATTTCATGCCCTTGCTTGCGTATTCTGTGTGAAAGCCTTCGATAGAAAATCACGAACAACAGTAGTAAATGTCTTCGTTGGCACTATGTAAACGTTGTACTTGGAATTGTACCGCAAAACAATATGAAATTTTTGGTTTCATAAGAGAGCATTTTCTGATAGAATGCAATGAGAATGCATATTTATCACGGAAACTATCATAATCATGTCAGAATGATGTGCCAAAGTTTCATGAAGCGAACTACTGCATGATAAATTCTTTTTAGAGATTTTGCTTTATGAGTATTCGATGAATTAATTTCCCCTGAGCTTTCAGGCATGGATAAAAGTCAATACGCCTCCGAAGACCTATCTCACAATCCCAAAAAGTCTTTCAAAAGCTCAGAAAAAGACTTTTGTGGAGAGTGCATATGACCGAACCAATCAAAAACTTCAGAAAAAGGCTGATGCACTCTTGCAAGTCTTCGGCGAAAAGTTTAACGGGCTCTCTGAAGCTAATAAGAAGGAATATTTCGAATGGAACACGAAATTAAAAGAAGCCTGTGGATACGTTTAATACGTCGGTGATTGTTAGTTTCTCTTAGGATGGCAATGAAGATCGCCAAAAGTTGTTGTCAATTTTTAAGTGAAAGTTACCTTAGAATCAATGCCCTAACGCCACGCTATCCAACGGTATCATTGAAATTAAAATCCTTACGATATGAGGGGTATCAAATATCGCTCAAAGTTGGATCTTGCCATAATTACCGTACCACTTGACAATTACCTATTTCCTACATTCAGAGAATCAAAATTATTAAGACCCTTTCTTTGATTTGCATTGTGAAAAAGCTATTCATGATGCGTTTATTTTCTTCGAAAAGTCAGCACATTATAAATTAAATTGTTTCACAGCGAGCGTTCCACGACCATAGGCCACAATCACAGACAACATAAATAACAGTTGAGCTTAAGAAAGAGATTCAATGTTCGTAGCTGGTTGGGTAGTTTCAGCATGTGAACAACTAAGCTTAAGCTCTTGAATAAAGAGCGCTAACAAAAAACTCAACTTTCAGTAAACGGATTACCGTCTATCACTAAACTGCAGCAAAGAAAATAGAAAAATTCGCGCCAGGAGTTAAACAAAACATCAATGACGTCGGTCCGTCGAGGTTTCTGCGGAAGCGGGAAGTTTGAACACAACATTAAGCAATCATCGCCAAACAATTATTGTAATAGCAATAAAAGGGCATTGTTTCATATGCGCGCATTCTCTGACGAGCGCGATAGGAATTAGCACAAAACAACCAAGCGATCCTATTATTGTAGGCCAGCAGCTATAATTACGAAGTTTCAACGCGCTCCATAAAAAACACACAAAATAGCGAAGCAGCGATCAGGCCTTCTTCTCCTTGCTGGCAACTGCGAGCACGCGCTCGACAATCGTGGCCATGAGCAAGTCGCAAGGATCGAGGAAGCCCCGCTGGGTCCATTTGGGAATGGTTAATCGATGATCGAAGATCTGCAACTTCTTGAGAATGTCGTCGATGGCGGGCGGGTTCCACTTCATGTAGTCGATGAAGCGGATACGCGGCTCGCAAATCCACGTCTCGCAGCGGAATTCGCGCGTATCCTTCTGCAGCTCTTCTGTCGGATGCTCTGTTCGCCCTCCT
>NIUQ01005549.1:0-10495 GCA_002796945.1 Plectus sambesii
TCAATTTTATGTCGATAATATTTACCCATTCGAATTCCTAGAAAGGTCTGGAAGCTTGAGATAAACACGTTTTTAATAGTATAGGTTGTACCGGTTGAGTACACTACTGTTCTTGTCTGTACTCGTTGTTCAACTGGGGCCAGCAAATCTTTGAAAGTAGAGAAAAAGCCGTGAAAAACTC
This sequence comes from Plectus sambesii, assembly GCA_002796945.1. Lineage (NCBI taxonomy): Eukaryota > Metazoa > Nematoda > Chromadorea > Plectida > Plectidae > Plectus > Plectus sambesii. The sequence continues at coordinate 182 of NIUQ01005549.1, forward strand.
AATTTCGGCATGTTTTTTATACGAAGCGTTAATACCGTCTACAGAACTGAACCGAAAGTTGAACTGATCGGGTGTAATACCCATCACATATATGACAATGGTCGAAACAGTGACCGAAAAAGACTGGGTCTATTCAAACCGTGAGGTGTCCACACAGTCAGACAGACAGACGCGCTTAATATTTTCCAATTCAAAGAGGGCATTTTTATTCTGTTCTTGGTTAGGAAAGCGTCTTCTTCGAATTGGAAAAAATATTCTTGTTCAAGTGAAAGTTGTACAAAAGCGAAATAATAATTTTGAAGCGCAAGCCTACAATCTGCGCCTAACAACTTAGGAAATATTGGCTATATTTAAACTTTGAATTCTCCGCTGTTCAAGGGACTTGAAGTTGATAATGGGGCTAATAATTGCCGAATGCGTGACTTGGAACAATCAAGGGTCTTATTCATAAAACTTTGCAACTACAGAATTGCTAAATGCGAGGGCTGTAATTGGTTAGAAAACGGGAAATTGCCGTAAAGTGGTCAAATCAGGGCGCTGATAATTCTGCAGTTAGCACCCGCCCTCACCCACTTTGGCGATGTTGACCGTTCAAATTCGCAAGTATCATATGAAATACTCTCCAAGTCTTCTTCATGGAAATTTAAATTTATAGTTCAACAAAACTATTCATTGTCTTTTCCATGAACCGGATTTAGAGAGTAGTTTTGGTGACTTCTCGCTTGCTCTCTACGAATCCAGTTGACTACAGTGATTGCATGTTTCCGTTTTGCCTGTTCAGATTTTGATTGGATCGGCGATATTCGAATATTCGTGCGATGATCGATTGCCGCGCAAGAGCGTTGCGAAGAAATGCTCTAAATTGTGGCCGTGAATAAGTAGAGAAGCACACTTTCGATATCTTAATATATCTTTTACTCGTCAGGCGGGGCGAAGAAAAAAAGAAGTGTCAAGGATAATTCGCTTTGAGCACAATCTCGGTCCCAACATTACAATATGCAACCAAAAAGTTAAGCGCGTAAAAATGCGCTAGAATGATAAAAACAAAAAGAGCAAGAATCCTTCGCGATCAGTTCATACTCAGGAGTGTGTACGTAAAAATTGGGCAACGGCTCGAAAAATAGAATCACACAACGTCAACACTTGATGAGCACAGCTCTCTTTACAGAGACGAAACGGTGGTCCTCAGCGAGCGATCATCACAACACGTTCACGTTCTATCGCTTGATTGGTCCGTATTCAACCACTGACAACAAAGAATGAACGACAAAAAATCTGCGCGTACAAAAATAACAAGCTTTCGATGCATTCAATTTGTACAAAAAGCAACACAAAACAGATCGCATTCAGCTAGAGGGGCAAAGGCAACGACGGCATGCGAAGTGAAAAGGGCGCAACAACGCAGATGAGGGACTGAACCAGAGCCCGGCTAGTCGAGGCATCGGGAACGAGTCTGGGCACTTCCGATACCTATCTTTAATCCTGATAATGTAGTAACAGATACGCTACGGGCGTTTGGGGTTGGAGTAAATTTTTCTTGCTCTTATTAAACAATGCACTTTCAAAAAAGTGGACTATTTCAAAGAAAAGGTCGCCAACGTGGTTTGCGTAAATTCTTGGGCAATATATGACGCCCAAAGTCAGAATCAGTGTCCATTCCCAAATTCCTTCTCATGGGATATTAGTAATGCTTCCGATAGTCGGTTCGGAAGCAGCCAATTCACAGGGAAAACTGGCTCAGCGGCACCCTTTCCCGCGATCGGAAGTGTTACAAATACTCCCCCATGAAGCCTCGACTACCACGCCCCGGCCGGAGTTGGCAATTTACAACAGACGCGACGCGAAATAAGTACATAACATCAAAAGAACGACCGCGTTTATTCGCACGCAATTTCCGTGACAAAGTTGGCAGCGTTTGTAGATGAGAGATTTAAGGCGCTGACGTCGAGATTGGATATGGAGGGGTTAGAAAGATCGGCGAACTGTTGCTGTCCGTCGACGGGAGTGGGAAGAGGCACTTCGATAATGTCCAAATTGTTCTTCCTCTGAATGGCGAGGCGGGGGTACAATGCGAGGAAGTTGCGGGGAACGAATCCTTCCTTGCCAGTCGCCTCGTGTACGCACCACCACCACGCCTTCTCTTCACCATCACGTGACTGCACCTTCAGCGCGTCACCGTCTTCGAAGTTCAACTCGTCGTCGTTAACCGCCGAGTAGGAATACGCCGCGTAGACCTATTTAAGTCAAAATTTTATTATTTTTACTTCAATATGGATGTTTTGGTATTTAAAAAGGACATTGTTAGTTTTGATTTGAGTTTTTACGTTTTAATTTGGAAAGGCCGTTCCACCAAATACCCTCATAAACGATTTCCACTTTATTAAAAAATATTCTTAAATTTAATACACTTCCCCTTTTTTCAAGTAATCGAACAATCTCGTTCACGATCATACTGCCTTTAGGCCGTCTCCATAGCAACGCAACAGAAACATATAGCAACCCAAGAAGGCAAAAAACATACCTTTCCATCGCCAGCGCGACCCATATTCTCCTGAACGCCGATGAGGAATTGGGAGCAGCCATCATATCCGTCCTCATCCTCTTCGCACTTGTCGGCGGGCGTCTCATGATCGCTGACGGTTGTCGCGAAGACGCATGCGCCGCGCTCCACAAGGAACTTTACCATCGGAAGGTTATTGCACGATGCTGCGCAGTGCAGTGGTGTCCATCCGTCCGAATCCTGAAGATGTTTACAATCAACGTTGTTTCAATTACATTGATGAAAATTTGACAATTTCGTATTAGTGAGGAAGACTTGATAAGGTGATACTGATGAAGACAATCTGATAATTTTGAAGACAGTTTGATAAGCTGATATCGCTGACGACACCATGATAAATATAGCATTCGAACTAAAACAGTGATTTACGAGGATGGTTGTTGGTGGACGAGACTGTTCCACTTTTAACAGAAAGACTGCACCGTTATCAAACCTGCTCGCAAGTATCTTACACTTGTCGCGAAAAAATCAATATTTTGTAAGATCCGTACGGACTATCGTACAAGGGCCGGTCAAACGAAAGTGAGCCACTATCGTCTACTCATAATACGCGTCTTGACCCACTTCCATTTGACCGACCATTGTACGTATTATTTCTCGGTTATCTCTAACGACAACTACCAGTCATTTTTACCTCCGCCCGTTTTACGTTTACTCTCGCGGAACACCTCCCACAAGTATTGACTGAGTGAAATTTAATACCTGAGCGTTGACGTCCGCGTTGCTTTCGACGAGGAAGCGTACAATCTCGTAGTGTCCCGCGCAGATGGCGTTATGCAGCGCCGTGATTCCCTCGTCATTGCAGACAGAGACGTCTGTGATCTGTAATTCGGTTAGTGAATTATTGTCAACATCCTTTACCGCCTTTTTTGCAATAAATTGTTATTCTCTATAGCAGTACAGACGTAAACACAAAATGTGTATACTGCGTAGACTTTGAATACAACCTCAACAGCCACGATTGTAGCGACGAATAATATGTTGTTTGGCATAAATGTGATCGTGCAATTACGAGAAGAGGTGAGTTTGCCATCAAAAACAACATGCCATAAATTAAAATGCAAAGCCCACAGGCTGTCGTCTGTCGACCCTATTACGACAGTTTACACATTGAACTGCACTTTAAGGAATTCAATAAATCAAGCCTACGCGAGCATAGGCAAAATGCCAATGCCTCACTCGTTTATGCTTACACACTCTCTGCCAAAGGCGACTGTCAATAAACAGGATCGTGAGTAAGTATGCGCTTTCCCTCAAGAAACGCCAGTATAGTCAGAATTTTTTCGATCAGTAACGCGAAATCTCGCCACGCACGAGATTTAACAAAGATTGGCTCGAATTAACATGCGTAAATTGATATCTAGAAGCGCTATTAATTTTAAAAGCATTTCATCTCAATTCAGTCTAAGATTTCTTACTAATGATCGGCGACTTTTGATTACAGATTTTATGCACTTTTCCTGAATAAGTGTCAAATAAAATACCTTGGCAGCGCTTCTCTGAACGAGGTCGAGTTCGCCCTCCAAGGCGGCGTCGAGCAGTAGCGCGAGAGGGTCGAATTCGATATTTCGCTTTTCACCAGGCGGTCGCTTCGTCGGCGATAAGGTCGCCTTGAGGATTCCCTTCTCGGGGGTCGGCTTGATCAGCTTCAGCGTCTCGGCGTCAATCGTCGCCAATTGCGAAGGCTGTAAACAGTCCAATTTCAAACTTGAAAACAAAAACACTATGACAACATCAATCACTTTCAGTCAAAGACCAACTGCGAAGATCGTTCCTTACACACGGATTTCCCCCCATATCATTTTCAAAACAGATTGTCACTTACATGTAACCGTTTTTTGACTGGTGCGATAACTATGGCGATAGTAAGGTCGATTAAAAACATCTCGGCGAGTTCGCGCCAGCCTCGACTCATCCGAATCATCGGAGTGAACTGTTTACCACTATCTATAGCTGTTTGGGCCTAGGCGCCGTCCTCTGCACACACAACTTCAACCGGTTCTGACGCCGACGCATTAAACAAGGTAAACGTCGTCATAAAATGCGCTTTATGCAGCGACACAGCGCTGCATACATGGCAGGACGTACTAACGAGATATCATAGATAAAAGCAGACTGCGATATCGTCTGTCCACTCAAGCGGTAACTGAACACTCCCTACACGGTAGCTTTGACATAATAGGCCAAAAACGATTTCTGAAGATATTAATCCAGAAGCATAGAAATCGCCACGAGAATAAAATGATAGCCAAAATATCGTTTTATTTCCCACACTACTATTTTTCTGCCAGATTTTTTGCAAATATTTGCAACGCAATCAAAACTATTGAGCTGAATTCATATCGCGTACTTCAGCTCAAGTAAGCGATATAAAACCGGCCCATAAATAAATAAAAGAGTACAACAAGCGGTCACCTTAGGCGAGGAAGGTTCCTCGGATGCGCTGCTATCAGTGCTTGTGTCCATGACCTTGCTGCCGCCGGTCTTGGCGGCCTGATTGTATGGCGGTGGCGGCATGCCCATATATGGAGGTGGAGGGCGAATAGCGTCGGCTGACTGTTGCTGAGCGGTGGCGGACTGCTGCGATTGCTGCTGCTGCTGTTGAGCGAGTGTGTGGCTGCCGATGGCGTTCAAAGCGCCGCTGAGCTGAGCATTCGGGGGATGCTGACTGTGCTGCAGCTCGTGGAAGATGAAGCCGAAGTTGATGTGCGAGCGCCCTTTGAGCTGCTCGTCGCGTAGCACTCGACGGATGTACTCCGCCTCGTCGTGCGACGCCCCGTCTTGCGCCCACGAGCTAAAATACGCAGAAATATTAGTACAAGGCTAATGAATTGTATCCATAAATGGGAGTACGGCGGAAATAATCGCTATAAGGGATTATTATTGGGGCAGAAATCGTTTAAAGCAGCTTCGCTCATAACGGCAGTTTATTACTAGCGGTCAAAATCCGCAAATCTCCCATATGCGGTATAAACAAATTTTACTGCATACGATTAATGCCTAGCTCAAAACATGGACGACCGAACAAACTTTAACGATATAAGCTAATTCGGGATTACAAACGAAATAACTTCAACAGTATTTGCATAAGAAAGAAAAGGATCCTACCGTCTCTTGGCCGCTCGCAGCGTATCGTTGCGAATGGTCAGCTTGTCGGCGTCGATGTGCTGCTGGTGGTGATAAGACGCTCCACCGTCCTTGTTGCTAACCGTGAGACTTGGCTGCTTCTGTTGCGGCTGCTGATTGATACGGTCGGATGGCGGAATCAAATCCGGAGGCGGAGCTTCGTTCTCAAGCACCTTAAAAACGAGTGGCGTTAGGTGATAACGTTCGAGGTGCACAGAGTGACAAAATCGGATAAGCCGCAGTTATATACAAACAGTTTACGTCAAAGAAGACATTCGCTGATGACGTACGAGGGGACAAAGGGCGAAAAAGGCGGATATATGTTGCATACAAACAGTTTCCATGAAAGAAGACGCTCAACGTTGACGTAAGAGACTCAAAAGCCCACAAGACTCGAACGTGACGAAAGAGGATATCAGACGCATACAGTCTCCCTCCATCATCGCACCAAAATATTGACCAAAAGCCGAGCGACAGACTTTGTAATTACGCAAACGTTGACGCATCTGGGGAGCGCGCAAGACAAACAATCGTCTACCTTTGCATCTTCCCAAATCTGCTGCATGTTGAAGCGCATGTTGATGCTGCGTTGAGCGCGCGCTTGGGCGGCGGATGAGGCCGACGAATCGCTGGGGGCGGGATCCCTCGGCGGGCTCGGCGATTCGCGCGGCGCCGGTGGCGGAGGTTCATTCGGCGGCGTCACTGCTGTCCGTTGCGGATGCGATGCGACATAAGTCGTCGGCACCTGTTTGACTGGCGGCTTTGGATGACTGCAATGTTTATGTACAGTTAGACAGTACAGATCGATTCGAGTGCACTTGTAGCGCTTGTGGTCAAGGGGTGGACCATAACGAGCAACTGAGTGCATAAATTAGAATAGGTAAATACGGCGGCTAGCAATTAGATGTTCAAACTGGTGCGTCTGTGTCACGCTATGATTGCACAAAATAATAAGCAATTGATTTTTTGCTTTCTGCAAGAAATACTGTATCTTTCATCTACAATCGAAAATGTACGTAAAGCCGCGTGGACGTCATCATACTCGTCTTAAAATGTACATAAAACCGCACGGACGTCATCATATAAGGAGCATACAGGGCGTCAGAAGTAACTAGCCCCTCCCTCAGTCAAGTTTGCGCTGGGGGTCGCTCGTTATCTCCGAGACACCCTATATAACAGCATGGACGTCATATTCTATACGTATATTTAACCGCATGTACGTCATCTTACTCCAAATAGAGATCGGGTGGGTGCGTTGCGTTCCGCAAACAAAAACCTCATGCCGCAGCGTTACAACCGTTAACGCTATATCCGGCAATGCTATCAAACGCCATGGCAAACTATTTGCGGGTCTGTCCCTAACCAAACCGTTTGAAACAAGATTGCGAATTCATAGAGGAAAGGCGTACCCGTCAGGATAATCCAAGGCCGTTTGCAAGGGCGACGGCGTCTTGTTACGCTGCTCGGCGCTTGTCAAAGTCTCGGTGACAGCCCCGATGAGTGTCGGCAGGCCTTTGTTGGGCGAAATAGGCACGTTGACGCCTTTTCGCTGCTGCTGCGGAGGGCTCACTTGTCTCTGCTGATTTACCTACAACCAAGATTTTATCATTTCTATGTACCGTCACAGAGCACATTAACATGGCCACCGACAAACTATAATTCAAGGGTCTATGACGACATAAGAAAATAGGCAAACGTGCGCACGGGGCGGCAGAGAAGGCGCGATCGCTCCCGGCGGTTTTTAAACTACTCTTTAGTTCGAAGACGGCGAATTAAACGGCGGCTGTAACATCAACTCAATGATTCGATTAAAATTATCCATTGGGAAAACTTTTGGCCTCTTTGACAAGTCATCTTTGCCGCACTCTGCCCCTCACCTGACAAAGAATTCTTTTCATAAATTAACAAGTTTAATGTCGATTGAGAGATCGCTTTAAGGATTAACCATCCATACGCTCTTGGAATATTCAAATCAGTCATGAAACTAATTTCCATTGTCTCACAACGAGATGCGCGCGACGCACTCAACCAAACACTTCTTTCGCTATGTTCTTACCAGTGAAGAAGGTTTTGTCATAAATATCGACATTATTATGTATAGCTCATAGTAGTATAGGACGCTTTCCCCACAGCGAATGCTAACCGCAGTTGCCCAAGAAATAAAATGCGCTTAAATTCGTAGCCGACTCGTCATGCGTGGCTAGAAATAACTCCCCAAACGCCCACAAGTCGGCTCGCCGCAGTCACGCCTTAAGACAATCCCAATCGCCAAAACATCTTATTCATAGCTATGAACAATAAGCGAACTGACGAAGGCGGGCAATCCTACTGTGATATTCGTTTACAGCATTTGCACTTTAAAGGGACACTATTCAAGTTCAAAAAGAACATTTTCCAAATCGAATAGGACATATTTTCTGTTGAATCCGTGAAGAAAATGTCCGTATTAATTTCCAAATGGTACATCACGGATCGACAGAAATTACAGATATAAACAAACTCTACCATACCTTGAAAGGTTCGATAGCAGCCTTGGGTCGGTCCTCATTAACTGGACGCAAATGACCAATGAGCTGTTCGATGCGAAGGTCGACATTGCGCAGTTCGTTCTGCTTCTGAGCCAAGACGGCGCGCTGATCGGAAAGGTGCTGATCGCGGGCGCGAGTGGCCATAGCGGCCGCGGCGCTTGCTGCGGACTGCCGGCGCTTCTGCAGCTGGTCGAGCTGATCGCGCAGCGTCTCCACCTTCACGACGGCGTCACGGAGCTCCATCTCCTTGCTCGCGAAGATCTGCTGTAGCCGGTCCAGCTCCACTTTCGCGCCATTGTTCGCCTGCTGCTGTCTGTTCACTTCCGACTGAAAATGGAGAGTGTTATGGAATGAAGTAAATTATCTGGATTGTTCGTCTTTCGGGTTTTTATAGTCTATTTATTCGAAGGCTCGTTTTCAGCGATGCTGCCGAAATGCTGCGGTTTTTACATCAGTCATATTAGCGTTTGCACAGAACCTCCACAACAGAGGGGATAATTTGCTACCTCGACCAGCGCGGTAATCGCTTAATTTCTGCAGCATCCTTCAAAACAATCCTACAAGGGAATCTATTCGATCTGATACCGTACATTTCTCTCAAAATCCTAACAACAATATAAGGATTCTTAAAAACAAGCCGCTTTCCGTAGAGTCCGCTCTAGCGCGTCCAAGTGTTTTTTTAGAGGAGCGTGAGGGTAAACAATTTTTTGGAAAGGAGGCGCATCTCTTTAATGTAGGATGTCACGCAGAGCGTTGAAAACATTGCACTCGAAGGGTCCTTTGCGGCACTTAAGAATAGGCCTTAAGGAGTGCTTCACTTCGAGACAGGCCGGCAGTGACTATTTGAACCCGATGGGATTTGCATTTCTACTCCTGATTGCTTAGCGCTTTTTGCAGTTCTCGCTCAAAAACGAAAGATTTCTAAAGATTCCAAAGTGAATTCGCTTCATCTGATTCGTTATGGCACCTGAACATCATGTGGTTAAAGAAGAGAAATCAATTTCGCGCCATGTTTTTCTAGGTTTTCCCAGCGATATATGAGAATTTGCTTTGTGTGTGAATTATGAATAAAAACTACTTTCCCACATCTATAATTATCTTTTCGCCTTCAACAGAAGCCCACAGACTACTCATTAAAAAGCCCATAGAAGTATGTGAGTAAAGGAGGTGGGGATTAAAATCGAAAAAGCCGCGTAATGCAATACAGCGCATATCGCGAAAAAGAGGAATATAATCCCACTTGAATATGCCTGAGTCGATTGAGCTCAGCCTCCTCGACGGCAACGTCCTGTCGAAGCGACTTAACGCGGGTCGACGACATCATTTGCTGCTGTTGAGGAGTAACGCGATCCTGGCGAACCAGACGAATACGCGCCTCTTTCTGCTGCATCTGAAATGAGCAAGAAGTGACAGGGATCGATTGCGACACAGTTGCTGAAGGAGATAGTCGATCGAAAGATTTTAATCGACCACGGCCGAAAACACATTTTCTCGGTCGGTAATTCTACTGAGCTTCGTCGATCGGATTTCTAACATACACCCTTTAATAAGAACATCTTCTAAATCAAAGAGGACACTTTTTAGTCGAATCAGTAGAGAAAATGTTTTAGTTAATCAACGGATAGAGATCAAATTTTTGTTCTAAATGGCCTCTACCGATAACAAGCGACTGAATCTATTTTCAAACTAATGAGCTAGCTCGATCTGAATATCCTCATTCGAGTGATTTTGACAAATTTCGACAAATTTAGAACTGTGTGTACACTTTCAAGATAACGTCTTTAACTCTGCACGCTAAGCACATTATTGGCCTATTGCTATACTATCATGGCAAACAAAGAGTGCAGGACCACAACAATCTGCTCATCATAAACTTCAGCTATCATATGACTTTATAAGGTAATAACCATACTACGCTTAACGCACAATATTACTATGCTTAGCACATTAGCACATTTTAAGTATACCCCACACAACGAAAGACAGAAATAAGACACCGTATAAATAATGCAAGCCCACTATTCATCGAAGCGAAATTTGTCGCACCTGTGCACGATTAGCATCCATCTGTCGTCGCTGCCGTTCAGCCAACTGAACCAA
>NIUQ01005550.1:0-10532 GCA_002796945.1 Plectus sambesii
CATCTGGGAAGCGGGAGTGGGATTCGCTCAGAAGCCGTCGCATTCGCCGCAGCACGACTTTTATCGGACGGAAATTCTAAAGCTGCTACTGGCATGTTTCTCAGAAGTGATCTACGTGGCACCGAGCGGTAAGAGACATGAATGTGGTCTTTTATTGGTATTTTGACGAATTGCTAAGTATTTAAGCTGATGGGGTGCTGTTCCGCAATAGATGGATTCAGTTCTTCACGTCAGCCGAGAATCGTCACGTTCTTCCGCTGTTCACATCGATGTTGAATGTGGTCTGCGCGTACGATCCCGTCGGCTACGGCCTGCCCTACAACTATCTTCTCTTCTCCGACAGTCGAGAACCTCTCGTACAAGTTTGTCTCCAGTTGCTTATCGTTTGTCTCGACCACGACAGCAATCAGCACTCGTCACAAGCTGATGAAGGGTCCACTGATGTTGAGGTTCGCTTTTTTCTTTTTAAAAAGTGTAAATCCTTCCTTGCTATATACCCATTCAAGACGCATTTTTCAAAGATATTTATTTGGCGTTTAACGTTCTTTCAGTCGCTTGAGAGTGAGCGCATATCTTTGATTTAAGCGCTTTTGCTTCATTTTGCCGCGCTTTTACGTATAATACGCTTTTGTTAGAAGTATTTATAATCTTAAAATATTCTGTATAAATTCTCCCTGTAAAGAAATTAAAAAACTTGCCAAGCTTTCTTTATATCCAACTAATATTCTCCCTCCAAGCATTTTTAGAGCACGAATAGCAATCAATTCAAAAAGCCATTTTTTTCAAATAAATGACTCAGACTGAATAGATAAATTACAGCCGGGCTATCACGATAATTTCTTCATCAACTATTTATCGCGGATACACCGCGAAGAGGACTTTGAATTTATGCTCAAGGGATTCACGCGACTTCTCAACAACCCCCTTAAGACGACATATTTTCCCGGCTCTGCCAAGAAAGTCGCCTTCCATCAGGAGCTACTCGTGCTGTTCTGGAAGTGCTGCGAATATAATCAGGTATGGCATGGATATTAGGTATTAGATATTAGAAGTAATACTGGATGTTCTCGAAAGTACCGTTCAGCTCTGAAGTCAATTGTTGAGATGGTATAAGGGTTGTTTAAAAACAGATTTAAGTATGTAAAATATATTCAAGAGTAGCACTTTGGTAAAAGCTGGATTTATGCTAGTTCCGCACTTCTCTGCAGTCGTTTAGCATACGAAGCGTAGGAGTCGAGCAATAGCTGCACTTAGCCGAATTCTGCGCAATTACGAGATTAGGCTATTGCTTTTTTCTGCAAAAATAGGCGCAACGCTTCAATGCATGATTTAGTGCGCGCAAAAATTTTGCCCCTAACCGATCGACTCTTTTTTTATAAGAAGTCTCTGGGGCCAGTTTCATAAAACTAATGTAAAATATTGAAATTTATTTACATCTCTGCATCGTCATTACTCGCATGTCCATAGTACGTGTGGTCGTTATGCAGAATTTGTGATGAAAACACACAAATGTAACAACATTACTACATTTATCATTTGCAAAAGTTTCATGAAATTGAACTTAGGTCTGTATGTGATATGGAAAAGTTTAAGTCAATTAATCCCATTCGCTATTTGCAGAAATTCATGTACTACGTGCTGAAAACGAGCGATGTGTTGGAGATACTCGTTCCGATCCTCTATCATTTGAACGACTCGCGCAACGACCAATGTGAGTTTTCGTCTCTCTCCGTTAACATCGTTGAGCCGCGACGAATAGGGCGGGTGATGTGGCATTTATAAACTGTCGTGGCTGGATGACGCACGCGCGAGCTTCTAGCCCCATATGCTCGTGTTGCAATCGATTTTCGCGCGCTTCGATGAAAAGGGACGTCCGCTCGCTGCGTGAAAGACAAATTATGTGAAGTCCTTGCTATGCTATATATGTATTAATACGTTAATTGATCAAAAAAGCGTTGCCTTGACGATTTGTGTGCTTAGTTGACGTCGTGCTGTTTTTGGCTAAGCAATTTTTTAGGGTAAACAGTACTTTTCGCGGTGGGATGCATTTGTAATAAGGGGGAGCCTTTACAGGGACTTTCCTCATAATTCGTCACGTTTGCATATTATTTCATCAATCCTGCACACGATTTTGAACTTGCACCCAATTGCGTTGTCTTTGCATTCAATTTGAGTGCAGATATGGTGAAATTGAATGTGTAAATGACGAATGGGAATGAAATACGGTTCAAGTGATCGATTGAAATTTTACTTTTTAAGCGAATAATATTATTTGATTTAGGCGAAAATCGTTCCTCAAATTCTAAAGATAGGAAAGCAGACGATAATGATTTTAGATATTAAAATGTAGTTGGTCACTTAAAACGCGCCTTCCTTTTTATTATAAACACACATTCACATTGCATTTTGTCAGTAGACGACTGCGTGGAAGCAAACCAGAATAGTCGTTATGTGTTGTTTCCGAAAAAATACACTATACTGGGTGCATTGAAACTAGCCGCATCGGCGGGGACAGTCTAGCTATGATTGATTTTTGGTTCTATATGTAACGTACTTGATGGTAAGCCAAAGCGCCTGGAGGGGCAGGCTATACCAGCGATGTGCGCACTAAATCGCTCTACTAATCCGTCCTCTTTCAGCTCGCGTGGGACTGATCCATATGGGTGTATTTATACTGCTGCTGCTGAGTGGCGAGCGAAATTTTGGAGTTCGACTCAACAAGCCATACACCATGCGTCTCCCCATGGACATTCAGATCTTCACCGGCACACACGCCGATTTGCTCATTATAGTAAGCGCAGCTATATCGCCTTTGGTCATGTTCGCAAATGGATTATCTTGTTTCTTAGGTATTCCACAAGCTGGTCACGACGGGCAATCAGCGACTACAGTCTCTTTTCGACTGCCTGCTGACTATAATCGTCAACGGTAAGAGTTTGTTTCATCTTAAGTGCATTCGCGGTGTAAATGAAGATGTATTTCGCTTCTAAAAGTCGTCGGCGATGAAAGATATCGGTATAAGTTTCACGCGGTTGCACAGGATTCACAGAAATACTTAGACTTATCTTTTTCCACAGCAAAACGGAGCATGTTGGCGAATTCTTAGGCGTATGGCGAAGAAATCAATCATTTGGTCCATTTAAACTGTTGATTTATTTTCCATACGCTCTAGAATTACTCATACGTATTATTTTGTTGTGGAAGACAGTAGTTTTTTCGATAATAATGTTTTTACGAGCGAATTGCGGCTATCGACGAGATTAATTTGTTTGATTTTCAGTTTCCCCCTACCTCAAGTCCATATCGATGGTTGCGGCGAACAAGTTGGTCCACTTGCTGGAGGCATTCTCAACACCGTGGTTCTTATATTCATCGCCCAGCAATCACCACTTGGTATTCTTCCTGCTCGAAGTGTTCAACAACATCATTCAGTACCAGTTTGACGGTAATGCGCTGGTCGTCGGCTGGACAGGACGACGATTTCCCATCCTCTACCATGATGATTTGACACAATGCCAAAGTCAATTTATTCCGTAGTATACTCGCAAATATTCCACCAGGGGGAACGATTCTTAGGCTGCATTGGTCACATTCTTCCAAAAGTTAATAGCGAAGCGCTTTCTATCGAGTTGTCCAATTGTAAAGCGAGATCATCTTACTGATCCAAAAATTGGTAGTATACTAACTTGAACCGAAGCGGAAGTGCTTCGGCGAAAATTTTTCTTCTAAACTGTTTGGGATGGGAAATCGTCGCCGTGCGCAGCGAGAGTTTGTTGAAACTAAACTGAAAGAACGTTATTCAGGCAATGCCAATCTAATCTACACGATCATCAGGAAGCGTCAGGTGTTCTATCAGCTGGCAAATCTGCCAACGGACCACGCGTCGATCACGAAGAGCATGAACAGCAAGAAGGGCAAGCAGGTGGAGAAAACCCTTCCTCAGATCACGTCGCCGACCGAAGAGCGCAAGGACATCATGGAAGGTGCTGCCAGTTTCTTATCTTTTTTGAATTATTTGTTCGTGATTTTCACTCCAGCTTCTCGCCTTCGATATTCTGATTTCTTTCTATCTTAGGACAATTTTTTGAATTGAAATTGAACGTTATTTTGGTGACTCATTTTGCGAGAGGTGTGGCGACTGAAGTAAGACGAAAAATATTTGAATCGTAAAAAGTTGACTTTTGCGTAAAAGTTTTTACCCTAAGATTTAGTACATTCCCGCTCGATTACGGCTTTAAATATTGATTTTACGTGTAGAGTGGCATTTTAGGCGCGAAACCGGCGGAAGAAGCCAAGTCGGGCACGTTGAATCCGACGCTGGCGGCTACCCCCGAAGTGATGAAGATGACTGAGAGAGCCGAGTCTCACCTGCAAGCCGGTCACTCACGCAATTCCACCGATCTCGCCGGCTCGTCCACCGACAACGGCGAGGCGGCCGGGCCGACGCCGGCTGGCGATGCCTGGATGCCTACAACAGAATGGGTCAGTCGATTCATTCGTTCGGTTCTTTCGGGCCGTTTTACATCGCGCACTTTAGGTTAAGTCGTACTTAACGCAACACTAGAAAATGTAATTGAAGTACGACTTTATCGCAAGTGTGCGATGTGAAACTAATCTCTTTTTGGGTAGATTTTCTTTTTTTTAAATCTCGTACTGTTATTGAGTGGAGGTGTAAGACAGACAGTTTTTGGGGATAGCGAAAGAAATAGTGCGATGAGACTGAGGGGATTTTGTATGAGTAGACGATCGCGACAGGGCGGATAGAAAAGAGATAAGGAAGTTGGAACAGCAAGCTGATTCAGCAACAAATTTCAGGCGCAATCGTGGAAGGAGAAGCTGCCGCTGCAGACGATTATGCGACTGCTGCAAGTGCTCGTCCCGCAAGTGGAGAAGATCTGCATTGACAAGTACGTTCGCGCTGACTTTGTAGTCGCAGTTTTCTTATCAGTAACAAGAAGTCATTCATTAAATAAGGCTGACTGCTTCGAAAGTCGATAGCGCTTCTTTATATCCATTTACGCACGTAAACACCAAGCAATGACCATCATTCTTGTTAAAAAAGGTGTTCAAGCACCGAAAAGCGAGCTCGCCGTTGCCGACCACGGTGCATGGCGAGATTTCTTGTTACGATTGAAAAACTTAAAAATATACACTTGTTCTCATTTGAAAAGCGTTGTTATTGCAGGGGTTTGACCGATGAGAGCGAGATCCTCAAGTTCCTCCAGCACGGCACACTCGTCGGCCTCTTGCCCGTTCCTCACCCCATCCTCATCAGAAAATATCAGGCCAATGCTGGCACTAATCAATGGTTCCGCACCTACATGTGGGGCGTCATTTACTTGAGGTTCGTTTTTTGCTTCCCGCTGCGACGCTTCGACCAGCATCGATTCGTTATTCTTTTCTTCTCATGGCGTATTGATTAAAGCTCCGGTTTTAACCGAAGCCAAAGACCAAGGGGAGGCCTAATCGAACAGCGAATATTTGTATTCGATGGTGTATATTTCGAATTTTCGATTACTTAGTCGAAGCAAGCTCTAAGATAACTAATTAAATAATTAAATAATTCTGGTCTGATTTGTATGCATTACGATAAGAAAACATAATGTCTATTATAACATATTCTTCGTTTTATCTACCAGAATAGTTTAACCGTAAAATAATAGCTTGTTGACATAATTTCATAACTTGTTTCGATGAAGAGTAGCGCGCAATTCGGCTTCGACGTCGTCAAATGCATATGTTCAAACAAAATATATTTGACTTGAGCTTTTCTTTAAACCCATGCCTAAGCTTTTCGATAAACTTGATGAGTCTGCGATCATTGGCGAGCTCCGAATGTCCAACCAAATTTTCCTTTTTCAGAAACACTGATCCGCCAATTTGGTACGATACCGAAGTGAAGCTGTTCGAAATTCAACGAATCTAATAGGGCTGGCGCTGCGCTGTGACATCCGGCCATTACTAGTCTATTTATTGCTGCTAGTGTCATCTTCGCGCTCTTCTCTGTGTCATCCAAATATAGACTTGATTAATTCTGCGCATCTTTTCATGCGCCGCTAATGATGGCTGAATGACTTTCGCTGCTGACCACAGCCAATATATATTATTCAGTTGGTCTAAAAACCGTATCGACACTTTCCTGTCTCTCTCTCTCTCTCTCTTCTTGTCATCATCATCATCGAGTGTTGTGAACAGAGCCCCTTGATGATAACGAGGAGGATGTGCGCCTATTTTGTGACTGAAATTTCTGACATTTCCACATATGATGCGGTTAACACGGTGTCGGTGTTTTGGTTGTTGTTACTGTTCGTCCGGCGGTCCCAAATCTTTTCTTCTTCCATTGCGGTTTGATTTTCTGTCGCTGAAGTCGTCAATTGTGAGCCAGAAGTATTGAAATAAAACGTGATTAAGGTAAATTGGGACAGGAGTTGTAATAGAGAGGTTTCTTAAATGTTAAACATGGTAATTTAAAGAGGAACTGCGGTCGCCCCTAGCTACGGAATGTACCGTAGATTGTTATTAACTGCGTATGACAAGGCTATTTGGTAATTATTTAATTATAATATAAAGTGGTATGATTCGCAGCCAGCCTGTCATACATGGTTAAGAACAGTCTACGATACACTCTTTACAGTTAGGGATGATCACGATTTTTTCTTTTAAATAGAAAATTTAACGTAGCAAAAATGTATCTAAAAACAGAACGCGGAAGATTGTGGCGCAGTTGCCGACGCGTGAGCGCTCAAATGGAACCTCTCTATTACTACAATGTGACACTTATTGGGCGTGACGCAGTCGTTTGAGGTCGCGTCGGTATCCATCAGCGGTCGTGGACGACGTCCATTCTGATAAAGTCGGACTATCTTGGTTGATGATTTATGGAGGCTGATTGGTGTGATTGTATTGGTTGACCGGCGGCGGCGCGTCCTATTCGACGGGCTAGTTTGCCGCCGACTGCGGTTGTGTGAATGGCAGTCGGTCAGACCGTCGTCAGTGTCGCGGCGCGGAGTTATTCACAGTGTAGTTCTCTTGTCGCGGCAGTCAATTTGTAATTTTCAACTGCGAGCCCCAACCGGTCGTCGTGTGCTGGTCCAGTCGGTTTGTCGGTCCGTCTGCCACATCGCCGTCTACGCCTTCGCCTGGCGCTCTCTAGTTGCGGCGGCCGCCCATTCGGTGCATATTCGCGTGTGACTCAGCCCGCGTAGTGGCGTGGTCGTTCGTGGGTGCGTCGGCTAGTTGGACGTCCGCCCGCTGGATTTAACGCTACCTCGCGGCTCGGCCGACGGGACGACGCTTGTTTCGTTGTGTTTTTGCCGTCGGTCTGAGCGCCGCCGCCGCCGCCGCCGCCGTCCGTCCGCCCTCTCCGCCAACCGGCCCCGTCATCCCTTGGCTGTTGGTTTTAGGCCCCGCGCCGGACGCCCTACACCCATCAACGGGCAGTAATTCGACGTCGCCGAGGTGCTCTAGACGCTCTAGGCGAGCTGGAAATCGCATTTCCTGCGTGTTCGTAACCCCGAACCGGCGTGTCAACAAGCGCGATTGAAGCGAGACGGAACGCGCTTGCTCACATATGGCGCCGTCTGCTGCTGCTGCGGTCGCGACGCTTTGATGGACGGGCGGCACTTTGCCCCGTCGTTCGAGTGGTCGCTGCTGCCGCCGCCGCCGCTATTCTCGGCCGAGCGGTGCGTCCAGATTACGCCGGGCGAGGACCAGTTTGCTTGCGCCGGTCGTCGTCGCGGTCCTCGTCACTGATAGGTCGCAAGGTCGACAGAGCCCGGCATCGCGCCCGACAGCTGACGAGGCGAATTGTTGTAGCCGCCGCCGCCATCTGCGCGCGTGTGTGTATGTGTTCGTGCGCGCCACGCGTGTATTTGTGTGTGGACCAGCAGAACGCTGCGGGCGTCGCTTGCTAGCGTCGGTCTTCTACTCGAGTCGATAGTAGAAGCGACATTAGCTGTGTCGAATGCGTCTCTGGCCGCGTCGTCCCGCGCCGCTTTCTTTTGACGCGAGCGCGCCGCGCCGTCGCCAATGCGGCTCGCTCGCCTCGTCGATTGCGATGATTATTTTCCGTCTTTTTTCCCGAGGTCTGCTCAGCGCTGAGCGTTGAAAAAGTGTAAAGGCGACGGGGCCTTGCGAGAAGGCGAGGGCGGAAGGAGCGGCGGCGCGTTGATGAGAATGGATGGCAGGGCGTCGTAAAGCTGCCAATTGACTGGCCGAGGTGGCCGCGTCTCAGTGCGACTCGGCTCTTTTCGCTGTCGGAAGCGACTGTGGACCATACGTTGATTGATCGCGGCGCTGGGGCGTTCTATCGCGGCGGCCGGCTCCTATAACTAAACGCTGCTCCGTACGTTTCAGTTACCTGCGGCCGTGGTTCGGCGCTCTACCCGTGTCGCCAGCGGTGTTCGACAGCGTGTGTGTTTGCGGCGGTGTGTCGGCGGGAACGCCGCGTGGTGAGGCGGCCGGCGACGACGACGACCACGATGAGCTACAACTACCTATTCAAGATTGTCGTAATCGGCGATCACAANTGTGTCGGCGGGAACGCCGCGTGGTGAGGCGGCCGGCGACGACGACGACCACGATGAGCTACAACTACCTATTCAAGATTGTCGTTATCGGCGATCACAATTGCGGCAAGTCGTGCATTTTGCTGCGCTTCGCCGAGAACACCTTCCGCGATGATCACGTAACCACTCTCGGCGTGGACTTCAAGCTGAAGACGATCAAGCAGGATCGCGATCGAATTCGTCTCGAGCTGTGGGATACGGCGGGCATGGAGCGTTATCGAACGATCTACAACTCGTACTATCACTCGGCGCACGGCGTCATGTGCGTATTCGACATGACGGACAAGCGCTCATTCGAGAACATCAAGAACTATTGGCTGCAGGAGGTTCGAAGGCACGCGCCACAGAACGCGGTGCTGATGATGGTGGCGAACAAGGCGGACTTGGTGGAGCAGCGCTCGGTGGACTTTGCGGAGGCGGAGAAATTCGCGTCCGAAGTGGGCATCAGCCTGTACGAGGTGAGCGCCAAAACTGGCATCAACTGCGAGGAGGCGTTCCTCGAGATGGCCGCCGCCATGCGCGAACGCCTCCTTCTCTCCAAAATGGACCACTACTGCGACAGTTCGGACTCTGAAGAACTCGCCAGCGGCTTTCACGTCGACGGCGTCATCGGCAACAAATCGAACCAGTGGTCCTGTTGCTCTGGTCAGTCGAAAAATGGCACGTTCGTGTGACGTTCTTCGCTTCCGTTCACTGTGGTATGTCCAACACACTTGTGCGTCCATAATGAATGCTCATAATTGCTGTCGTTCAAAAAGTCGCGTCTTCCTGAATCAGTTGTATCTTCCCCGCTCGGCGGCGACGATTTTTGCTTTATCAGTACGTCGATGGTACGCTCCACAAATCTGGACGAGTCTGGGCACGATGCGCTATGCGTGTGTGCTCGTATTTATTTAAGCGAAATCAATTAAATAAAGCAAATAAAAAGCTCTTTTTGCTCGCATTGCCTAAGCCTAAAGTGAGCACTTTAGCATCCAGAGCACTCAATTATTATTGAATTGTGGGGCGTATCGTTCTCGTATGGCTTTATTGACTTCATATTGTTTGACAAGTGCACAAAAGAATCGTCATTTTTTGAATCACAGATGCAGTGAATCACTGAACTCGCGATGTTCGACGTTGTTTACGCCCTCTGAATCACTGCTTATTGTAAAAATGTTTGTCTTTGTGATCCAAACCATCCATTGTTCAGATATTATCACAAGCGCGCCAAGCTTTTAACTCTGTGCCGTATTTTGACCGATTGCTTTTATTGTGCGACGAACAAATTGTGTTACTGTTCATCACTGTGACGATTTGCTCGCGGATTCGGGTAATCTCTTCTAGTAAGTTTGTGAAATGGATCCGTTCTGTTTCCCCCTCCTCTCAATAGAATCTCTTAGATTCTATATTACCAAATTCATATTTTGACCAGTCTTGGGCATCCCTTCCATAATGCATCGATCGATAATTTTATGTTGCATTCTTGAGCGTAACACGCCCTATCATAGCCTGCGTAGTTAATTAATGAATGGGGCCTTATTAAAGCTATCCTATGTAAAATATGTAGCTCGTGAGCTATTCTGGGCACCAAACTAGTATGAAACTGAACGGATCGCATTGATTGTTGGCATTCGGGCGGTGCTTATACGCTGTTTTTGGCGCATCGTTGATGTGTATCCGATTTGATTGTTTGAGATGACAAAGTTTTCAATTTGCGTTCGCACGCGGATGCGCGCAGAAAACATGGCTTTTTTATCGTGCTCGGAATACGACGATATTTGGCACCGCAAACATTGATGCGTGCGGAGATTTAACGCGAGTCAGTAGAACCAATTGAACAGAGGCGGTGCAACCAGTTTGCTGACTGAGCGCCGATGCAAACGTTGCCGGCTCCCACCATCCTTGTGGACATGCGACGACAAACATTGATGACCGCTGGCTGGCACGTTCAATAGTTGCTAGCGCCCTCGTAACCGAGACTCT
>NIUQ01005551.1:0-10541 GCA_002796945.1 Plectus sambesii
CGTCGCGTCGCCCAGCAGAAACAGCGACATAGCGAGGACGCGTCGTCGAGCCTGAGGGAGGACCAAGCGGCCGGAGTCGATGAGAACGCCAACGCGCGACGGGCGGTTGAGAAACCGCCCGGCTTCGGCGACGATGACTCTGCTGCTCCGCCATCATTCCCTCCAGGTTTGCTTTTGTCACATTTTAATGGGATTGGTAATATAATTTTTTATGAAGTTGAGTAGTTCTTAGATACTGTAGGGGTAGAAATAATTCGGTGGTATTAAATTTCGGTGATTTCGGTGGTTCGGACGACCACCGAAATTAAGTACCACCGAATATTTCTAACCCTACAGTATACTCAGCGCTACGCTTTACAGTGGGCTATAGTATTTTTAAGTATGGAACAGCTTAGGACACGATTTGACGAGCTTTGCGATGTTAATTCATCATAGGTGTAAGTATTGAGTAAATTTCCCACTTAAGACAATTTTTCTGATATTGCGAAGTCTGCTCTTACATTCGAGATAGTATATGTATCCTTGAACTGATTGCACAATGTGGTGGCGAGCACTCCAGTTTCCGACATGTTTTGTTTGTTTTGCCGCAATCGTTCTCATACGATTACTCCATTTAGGATACGAAGAGGCCGTGGGACCGCCGCCGGGACTCACCGTTCGGTCGCCTTCGTTGATCGCGGTCGAGCACCGTTACGACCGTCCGCACAACTTCGACGATCGCAACAGGTTGCTGTTCAAAACGCTGGATCATAGGTTGTCGGCCGTGCAGTTGGACAAATTCAAAGCGGTGAGCGGAGCGTTCCGCAAAGGCGAACGAGACGCCGACGAGTACCTGGCGGAGATCAGCGCACTCTTGGGGGAAAGGCTGGCGGAGACCCTGCCCGAGCTTATCTGTCTTCTCCCCGACATTCAGCGCCAGCGCGACCTCCTTCAAGCTTACGAAAAATTCGCCGACCACCACGCCGGTGCTCGCCCCAAGAAGTCCTGGAATCCTGCCAGCACCGACTTCACTGTCAAAGTTGTCAGAGCCTTCCGCTTCCGCCTCTGTCCGACTTGCGGTCAGGTGCTCACCGACGTCGACTTCAATCCCCATCTCGGCACTCACCACCTTCAAGACGAATTTCCCACCTTGGAATCGTGATCGTTGACAGTCGTTCGCTCGCTCTCTCTCCCTCTTTGCCTGTTCATATTTGTTCGTGTGCTGGAAATGTGACCGATGATCACGACGCATTCGGATAGGAGGATACTTTGATGACAGATTTTTATCTTTCTTTATTAGTTCTTGTTCGTTGCTGACTAATATTGTTACGCTTTCCGTTTGCGTCTTGGATAAAAGAGTTGCGGTTCAATTGTAAGTCGGATTAGACATTCAAGAGAGGTTGGAATGCCTGCGCGCGTGTGCTTTTATGGGAAAGGTGGCATTTTATCGTTGTTATCAGTCGTGAAGGCGTGTCGATGCGCGCACATTACCTTCTGCGGCGCGGAACACTTTTCTGTGCGGCGACTGCGACGATGAGCCGACCTAGTTCCGATTTGGCCTCCTTCCGTTCACGCTTGAAAACAGCGCGACACATTGTCGTACTGACCGGTCAGTTTAAGTAGCTTTTAATAATACTAAGCGACCCTTTCGTGCCTGTGACGAGAGTGAATTGCGTCTTAAGTGCGCAATGAACGCGCGAAGTAACACAAATTAGACAATACAGTGGAAATCGCGTTTAAAAATATTTCGCTTATGCCGGTCATTTTGGCCAGTCCCCTAAGTAGCGGTGTAAACGAATATTACTGTGCTTCCTCTAACGAAGCAGTGAGTTGGTTCCATATTGCTCACTAGAGCTAAAGGGCCGGTTTCACATCGCGTACTTAAACTAAAGTCGGACTTGACGCAATGATAAAGGATAGGCCTTAAGTCCGACTTTAACTAAAGTACGCGATGTGAAACCGGCCCAAAGTCATACTTTCGCTAAGTACACGATGTGAAACCGGCCCAATCTCTCTTCGACTTACAGGGGCTGGCATCAGCGCCGAAAGTGGTATCCCGACGTTCCGCGGCGCCGGTGGTCTGTGGCGCAAGTACGAAGCGACCAGATTGGCGACGCCGCAGGCATTCGCCGCCAATCCTGCACTCGTCTGGGAATTTTACCACTACCGACGAGAAGTGTGCCTGTCGAAGGAGCCGAATGACGTACAGTGTTGGATTGAAATCGGGCTAAAGGGCGACCGGTACGCGAAGGCTACCGTAATCGGAGGCGCGTGATTTGAACTGTTTTACGTGAGAATTTGTGGCCATAGCAATGCCGTACGGTATTATTTGAATCCAAACGTTGTAATCAGGCGAGAATTGCTTTAGGATCTCTCTCGTACCGGTCGCTCTTTAGCCCGATTAGTTGGATTGCGAATATACTGCGATGAATAAAGACTACCTTTCAGGCGCATAGAGCCATAGCGGAGTGCCAGAAGCGACTAGCCAGTGAGGGGAAGGATTTGACTGTGATCACTCAGAACTTCGNATGAATAAAGACTACCTTTCAGGCGCATAGAGCCATAGCGGAGTGCCAGAAGCGACTAGCCAGTGAGGGGAAGGATTTGACTGTGATCACTCAGAACGTCGACGATTTGCACCACCGCGCTGGAACCACTGGCGTCTTGCAGCTGCACGGTTATATTCTCTTTAGTGACCAGAGTGTGTTGCAATGTAATCCTTATTCAGGCTCACTGTATCGCGTCCGTTGTACCAGTTGTAAAAAAGTGTGGGACGATCGCAACAGTCCCATTTGCGAGGCGTTGGCGGATAAAGGCGCGCCGGATCCAGATGTATTTTAATTTGTTCTTTTTCGCCTCATGTGAAGCGTTGAAGAACGTCGGCGAATCGAGTTAGTGATAACATATTTATAGACGCTTGACGCCGAAGTTGCGAAGGAAGATTTGCCGCACTGTCCGACGTGCGGCGGACTGGCTCGACCGCATATCGTCTGGTTCGGCGAAAACCTTGACCCCAAAGTGCTCGATGCCACGCAACGCTATCTCGACGAATGCGACCTTTGCCTAGTGGTCAGTGAAGTTTATGTTTTCTGTTGTTTTCATTACAGTAGGTGTAAGAGTCATTCATATCTTATCATATCATTATTAAATCGCTTTTTAATATCTGCTATCAATATTCGATTTTCAAAAATTAATAAATGATACTATGATATTATTGATATCAGAAACTCGCAATAGATAATGTAATATTTGTATCAGTATCAAAAGTTCCATTTCTGAGAGTATAGTATAAGTATAATCAGTATCAGTAATTAATTATTCGATGATATAAAAAACATACTGATACTGAATATGTGATAAAATAAGTGTAATCTCAGTATCACTTTCAGTATATATCGCTGCTATTGGTTCATCTGTTGTTTGCTGATTGAGGTTTCTTATTCCGAATGATTTTAGATCGGAACGAGCTCGGTTGTCTACCCCGCTGCAATGTTCGCGCCGATGTTAGCGGCCAGAGGCGTACCTGTGGCAGAGTTTAACATCGAAGAAACAGGAGCAACTGCTGCATTAGGGTTCGTTTCATTTCTTTTCTACGTGATTTCTTCGTCACTGACACGAAAAGCCATATTTTGGTCTCGCAAAGATAAGGTTTAAGCGGGAATTCAAATATTGTCTATGCTCATTCTTCGTTCCCGCTTTATTTGCTTCATATATAATTGATTTCCCCAATGATGCATGCACAATCTAACTCGAGATACGATAGTCCCTTCAGTGCTTCGTTGCCGACGAAGAAGTTTCGAGTACATATTGACATTCGGCTGTATTACTGTGTTTAGGTATCATTTCGCGGGTCCTGCGGCGAAAACTGTGCCCGAAGCGCTGAAAGCATTTGAATCGAATGAACAGTGATACTATACGATTTTACTTTCTAACGCGAAATAACTGTGGACAAGTGCAATAAAATTATAATTATTGTAACAAAATTAAATATCAGTTCTTGGTTCGAGCACGATGTCAACACTTTCCGGGCATACGGTAGCGGCGCCGCACAATCGAAGAGGCACCTAAAACAGATCGACTGAAATATTAGGAAGTTGCTATGGGGCCGGTTTCATATCGCATACTTTCTCTTTGGCCATACTTAACGCACTGCTAAAGAATATTCGCAAAGTAAGACTTTAGCGAAAGTACGAAATATGAAACCGAGCCATAGTTGGTCACGAACCAGAGTCTCCGCGCATTTCTTGATGACAAAGCGTTGGAGCATTCTGGTCAACGCTATCTTCTGCTCAATGATCGTGAAGCGTAGACCTATGCAGATGCGTGGTCCCGTGCCGAACGGGAACCACGCCATCGGGTGGCGTTGCACTTCTTCATCAAATCTGAATACGATCGATTGAGTGACGCATCTCTACACTGAAATTGGACCACGGCTTCGCACTAATACCATATACTTTATTGCCTTGCTATATTGTTCGATTGACAATATGCCTATGCACAGCAAACAACCACGTGAATGTTCGCTGTCCAAAAAATGTCTCCCACTGCATAGCAGCCAGAAATAAACTACTGCCTTTAAATAGTAAAGACATGCGAAAAGTAAACGGTATTGTGACTATGCCTTCGTCCAATTCGCGTATAAAGTGCCGCATTGCTTACCGTTCAGGTCGGAACTGATCGGCATCATCGCCCCAAATAGTCTTGTCGCGATGAACCGACCAGACATCGGCGGCGACTGTCAAACCCTGCGGAATTGGCTGTTTGAGCTTGTCGCCTGCCTCCATCGACGACATGCACAAGCGCGCTTGCACTCTGAAAAATCAAAGTGCATCATTTGGCGTTTTATCAAACAACAGTTATTACAGCGAGGCAAGAGGGTAGAGACGGAGTGTTTCTTTGATGACCTGTTCGGCATATTTGAGCTTGGAGACTTGTTCATAAGTGATCTCGGCGCTGCCAGAGCAGACTTCGTCAATCTCTGCTCTCAGTTTTTCCTGAACCTCTGGATGAGTGGCCAGCTCGTAAGTGATGTAGGAGAGCGAGTTGGACGTCGTGTCGTAGCCGGCGACAAGGAAGAGGGTCAGTTGGCCGACGATCTCCTGCGTCGTCAGCTTCTTCGTGACCTTCATGTTCGACAACTCGAGCTTCTTGTTCTCGTTCGTCGTGCTCTTGGCGTCCTCTGACTCGGCCTCGAGGAACAGCTGGATGAAGTCGATGTTTCGCTCTACACCGTCCTAAACAGACCGTTGAAATTCGCAGTCTCAACTGTCTGGTATTGTAAAGGGCTTGGTAATTGCACTATCATTTCGGATGACGCACGAATCACATTGACTCTGTTCAGCCCTTTAGAGCGCGGGCTAAGTGACCTATTCTTATCTCAAATTCCGGATAGGTTAAAACACGAGTGCATTATATTGGAACATTTACTGTCATTGTGCAATGTTTATCCTACAATGTATGTATTATCTTCTCTCTGGTCGGGGTCTCTCTCCCGATATAAAATTGAATAAGTTCGATTCCCCCTCCTCGTTCCTACATTATAACGATAGAACAGGTAATAAACACAACGAGACTACCTTTTCGAGCCGTCGCTCGTCAACGATTTTCGTGATCTTGTCCGTCAGCACAAACCACGCGTTGGCTCCTGTCATTTTGTGCTGGAGGTCTTGGGCGCCTTGAGCCAAGAATCTCAATTCCGGCAGAATCACTGAAAATATACTGTAATAATGAATGATGGCATAATTTTGGATCGTAGCCAACGAAAGCGATATCATATAAATCGCAAATCAATCACTGGGCGCGCTATTGCAATAACCCTCTCACTTTACTCTCACTTTACTGTGGCTGGTGGCAAGTGGCTGGTCGCACTTTGCTTCTTGCTGTGCGTCTCGAGATGTCGGTCATTTTGTCAGTACCGACTCTGTGTTGGAACCCTACTCCCTCTCCATTTATATTATTCATTTGACTGTCAGTAAACCCGAAATAAGCCTCCTCACTTCTACCGGTTTCCCTACACAGCCAAGTTGCAACACATACTAGCGAAGATGTTCCAGATGTTTTTGCTGAGTTTGGGGTTGGGAGGGAAGAGTTCGCGACAAAGCTCGATGTAGGGGTTGTTCGGATCCCGCTGCAGGTCGCGCTCTTCGCCAAATGCCACTCTGGCGATCACATCGCATGTCAGCTGTTGGTAGTAGGGGTGGATGTCGAACGGTTTGCCCAACTGGCATCGTTCGTCCATAATCTCCATGAAATTGTCCACCGACACTTCGCAGGTAGGTAACAGCTGAAAGTGGAGAATGTATAACGGCGAATGGTAAAAATGGTTGTTCACGGTCAGCGTTTCCTTTAAAGATAGCGACCATACATACATCTGCTGCATGCAATGATTTGTTGCTTGCACAAAACAAAGGGATTTATCGTATAGTTTGTATATTCAACAAAAAATATTGTAGCACGCATTAGAGCTCTGCATGATATGGATCCAAGGACAACTAAAGTCGAGCACCCTGAATATCCACTAACACTTACCTGATAAACAGATCGATTGTTACGAGACTAGCCAGAGTTCTTATTCTGTTTGATCGAATACAAAAGAGAGTATGGCATATAAACCCGACTGTTGTGAGACCAAGACAAAATTTTATCATAAACTGCTTGAAAAATGACCGTACTCTTTTGAGATTGGCGACGGAGAAGACAGGGTTGGCAATCGTGCGCAGACGTTTCCAACGCATTCCTCTGCTCATAAATATTGACGCCATGATGTCATCGTCCGGATTCGGCTGGAGCGGGAACAGCTTGCGGCCGTGGAAACTGTCAAACTGCTTGACGAACACGTCGTGCAAGATGTCCAAATCGCTGGTGACCAATACTGGCGTTCCCCCCTCATAGTAGCCATACACTTTGCCGTATTTCTGGGTCCATTGTTGAATTTTTAATCCGATCGGTACACCCCAAAATTCTCCGAGATTCCCAAACAACAATGCAGGCGTGGGGCCTTTCACATTCAAAGAATCAAAGAAGCTGTTTCTTTTACGGAAATACCTAAAGAGGAAGCGATAAAATCTGAGACGCTTATACAAACATTCACTTACTGGTAGAAGATAATGGATAGAAGAACAATCGCTGCGATAATAGTCGTCAACATTATATCAGCTGTTCAACGAGTTGTGTTTTTCAGCCGACGCTCGATCGGCCCAGCTGTACGAACTAGAGACAGCGCTGGCCGCCGTGCGCTTTCGTACGGAGCAAAAACCGGTGCGCGCGTGCGAACGCGGCCTCGTATAGAGTTTGAGAGCACCAGCTCTGTATGTTAAAAGTTCATAGCGTTCAACGCACCAAAGTAGAGAGCATAAATCAATTGGTATTACGTGATCTCAATCGCTTCAGTGGTATTAAAGACCGCATTTGCTTATGAAACGATAACAACAAATTTATGTCCACTAAATGCAGCCAGTCCTATTCTTAAATGCCACTAATTTATTTTTATTTTCGCCGTCAATGTGTCATCGATATAGCATTTGCTCGACAGGGCGATCATAAAGTAACAATAGAATTTGTTTTTTTAAAAATAACCTGCCCCATAATAACCCAACTGAGCTGGAACTTGACATAAATAATCCGCAGACGATGGGAAATTGTTTGAAACAAAAATTATTCAATTTGGTCATTGCATTGTCAAGATATGGACGCGCAAAAATTAGGTCACATTGCTGGGAATTCATGCGGCGCGCGAAGGGTGTGGTGATGCACAAGAAGCAGGCAAGAAGAGATTTTTGATACTTTTGCAATAAATCAATGAAAGTTGGTTTACAAGACAAAATCACATCCATAAAATCAACCAGGAACAAACAAACACACCTCTTTACATTCGCTGAAAGTCCGTTATTGAGCGGGCATTTGCAAAGTAGAGCTCAACATTTTGCACTAGATCTTTTGTTGTAGAATCAGACGGAGAAAACTGCGAAAAAATGTCAAAGATAACTTTTTCAGGAATACGCCCCCCTCCCAAAGGCACAATCCAAAGGCGCACTGCAGAAATGTCTACAGAGCTGAAAAGTTAATCAAAAGCAGCAAATTTCAGCGCAAAATGATCGCAATGATATGTAGAAACACAGACAGCTGTTTCTTTTTACTGACACCAGCGCCGCTGCAGTCGCTATTGAATTTATTGAAATATAAAATACCTCGAAATGAGAAAAGAAAATTTTTATAAGAAATGAATAGATCATTTTACAAGCTTCATTTTCATAAATAGTAAAACCCAGTTATATGCAGGACTAGGCTATGTGCAGCGTTCGCCTGGATCCCATCGTCTACTTTTGTATTATTCGGAACCCACGTCATTGCAGCTGTCAGCATATGACACCCATGTAGGCCGTAGGTCATGCTAATCGCATGAATAGGATACACAGCATTACAGCGAGATGTCAATCATATTTCCTCATCGCAAAAAATAGACCTCTCTCGTATGGCAAAATAAATCAATAAGCGCGCAAAGGGCAGATTTTTGCTCAAAATTTTGCTAAACTATCGTCTAATTCTAGTCAGAGCAAAGAAGTGGAAGAGATCCAACTTCAGTTGCCCACCACCAGCGTAATTTTGAATGCTCTAAATGTGTTTACGCGTCACTGTGGAAATGAAGGGAAGAAATGTGGATAGATTCTGTACAGTTACAGAGGATATATTTTTATCATACTCGTTCAAGAAAAACTATCGAAAACCGCCCAGTTTCTTTCTTGAAATTCATTAAGTGTATTGCAGTCTGTTTGAAACTATTAGATTTTCGATCGCTTACTTAGTTAACTTTCGCATATTTGCTCCTTAAAATTGCTTTCATTTTGTTTGAATTGCGCATGAATACGAAATAAGTAATTGATTGGAAATTCACACCCATAAATACCTACAAATATTACGTCAACACTAAATTTCGCCGATATGTTAAGGTGGCAGCATCGCTTAGGCCGGATCATTGCTGCTTTAGGTCTAAGTTAGGTGCAGGACCCAGATCATTGCAGCTTTTGGCAGCCTCCTGAGGAGCTGCAAGGATCCGGGTTCTACTGTTTAACAAGCGAATAAAGCATTGAGTTTAACGATAGCGTGCAGTAAGAAGCGCTATAATGGTTTCTTGGCGTGTGTCACGCAATTTGCGTCATAATATTCGCTCAGCCATTTAAAACTTCTGGTTAGTTAATGGCCTTCGCGATAATAACATCTCTCTGGTTGGAACAATGCTTGAAAAGAATTTCCGTGATTTTACAGTAGGAACTCTTTCACGTCCATTTAAACTGGAAAATTCTGCAAGAAGAGCTGATTATTTTTCTTCGGAGAGAGTAATAAGCCGCTAAGCATCGTAGCTCGGATGTTGAATTAAAACATCGTATCTTCAAACCAGTTAAACGGTCGTCCCTCAGCCATCAAGTACAAACGTGTGAGCTGAACTTCTTTCGCATTAGTCTTCTGTTAATGTATAACGTTATGCACAGTATGTCAATAAGTTTCACTAACCTTCTAATAATTTATAACTTGATAAACATAAATAATACGAAGAATGTATCGCAAACCTCAATTAAAATACAGTTTCTCGTTTTTCTCTTTAAAAGTAGCCGTATAACTGATATTAACTAATCACTCACATTTGGTCTGATACAACATAAATCGTTTTTCCAGTGACTTAAGTCGCTTTAAAGGAGCTTCGTGATTGCACCGATACGATCTGTCAAAAAGATAATAGGACTCTTAACTTCCAGTTGGGAATGAGCCTACGAAGCGATTCTGATTGATTCACTCTATGCCCCCTCCAAATTCGACTGAAATCTGTACCTTCAGAGTACTCCCTCTTTGGAATGCCTGGCTGTTGGGCGATACCTTCATACAATCATCACGTTTCATAAAATGTATAATCACAAAAAACAATTTCTGCGAATTAGAATCTAATTATGACTGTTGCGACATTTGCACGATCAATATAGCAACCGAACTCTCATTTTAACGCCTTAGGCAACGTTTTTCGCACTGCAAGCAATTGTTTGACTTCATATATTCATCATTAAAAGTATACTGTTTTTGTGTAATATTTCATTTGCTTTCGGGAGTTGACAAAACCTTCGTTGTAGGGCCAGTTTAGGCGGGTATCTTGAAGCCATAGTCTGCTTTGTAAAGTTTTTTCAGTTATTAAATGCTAACATCGAGTTACATTCGTTCTCTAGAGATCCGCTTAAAACACATGAAACTTGAAACATAATCAGGAGAATATAGACCATTCTGTTTAGTATCCAACCGATCAAAGACATGTCAGCACCCAACTTGACCGACTCAGTGGATTCTCTCAGCAATTGGACTGTAACCGATGCTGTCACCGATCCCGTGGACACTTGGGAAACGCGACTTCAAGCTGACTGGTACTATTTGGTCAGTTATAGCATATCATCAGTCCTGTGCGTTCTGGTATTCTGTATCAGCATCTTTAGCAAGCACATTGTCGGTGACTATAAATGGTTTGTCTTGAATCAAGCTCTTGCCAATTTCTTCTGCGCATTCGGCAATTTAACGTGGACTCTCAT
>NIUQ01005552.1:0-10500 GCA_002796945.1 Plectus sambesii
TTGATTTATTGTTTTAATATGAAAATATAAATCGGGACCTTTAGGTGCGCCACCCTGTACATAACTTACAAAGTATTGTATGAACAACAGATCTGGGAACAGATTTTAAAATAATTGCGATAGATACCTGCGTTAAAGCGTTGAGAATGGAGAGCGAGACACTTACTCAAACAATGATGACACTCAAACTGCAAAGCAAAACGACTTACTTCTCAGTCTGTTGAAAACGCCCACTCTCTCACATGGTTTGTGCTGTTCAGTGATAAGGCTACAAAAAACTGGTTACTCACCGAACGCAAAGTTTCGGACGAAACATGGGCGGTGCAAAGTTAGTTTGGTTCAAAAGCTGATAATTTGTCGTTGAAATAGAATAGGTGTTTCATGAATAGTAGTGCGTGCCAGAGAGAGTTGAGGGAACGGTCGTACACACTGTACTACTTTTTCGTTTGAACCTACAATGTATGTGAATCTATCGAATAAATGTGCGCGATTTTGGAAAATCGAATGGTGTTTCCAGATAGTTGATATGCAAATTTTCATCGTCCACATTAATTTTAGCGCAAAATTAAAATTAAAACTATGGGGGCGAAATCTTGCTCATTGCACTACTCACGCCCTTGCTTTTCGACCGATGAGTAATGACTCATTCGTTGCCTTGTCTAGTGAACAGCCTACAATCGCGAGACAGGGATTGTGTGTGTGCGTGTAGGCGTTTCCGTCGGACCGATCAACGCGTAGTTTCGCTTGGAATAGCCAAAGTATCCTCAGTGTTTGGCTGTTTTCGTTTCTTTGTCAACTCTCACCGCTTTATTTCAAACACGTTTCGAAGAGGTATCGTTTCTCATCTTTGTCGTGAACCATTCAAATATTGAGCCTTTTTGAGCACAACTTTAGACTTCATATTTACACATGCGAGAATTTCATGAGTCACTAAGATTGCTGGGCCATACTAATAAAAGAACGTTATGCATAGCATGTTCATACGTATCAGCAATCAGCATGCGACTCCCTGTAAGGAGACAACATAGGATGTAACGCGCTCGCCATGTCATACTCTACACAAGCCATGTGACTTTTCGAGGGGCAGGCAACTCGACAGTTCATGCAGAAAACATAAACTGATGTTACATCAGACCGATCAACTGTGACAGAGAGTGATTTTTGGAAATAGGAAAACCAAAAGACTCTGGCAAGATTGATGCCACCTATTTCATATCATTTGCCACGAAACAATCAGAGCACGCGACGAATATTCAGTAATGGCGACAACTTTCGACAATACTTTGGACAACAGTACATTCAAAAGTGCGCCAAAAATTCGAGTGTCGTTATTACAGTAGGACTGAAAAGAGACAGAGTCAGACAGTTTTGCCTACAAGTACAGACCAATAAATTAAGAATTCATTAGTGGTGGATACTGAATTCATTTTATCGTTCATTATTCGCCAGTGAACTAGTGAAATGGGAAAACGGAAGTGCTCCACAAATAAGACGACGCCGACAAAGAAACAAGAGATCAAAAACCCTCCTGAGATGAAAACGACTCCGTTCAAGCAGTGAGCTTATATCTCTCCATTCGCTTCATCAACAGACTTGTTTATCTTACAAATAGCTGAATTACGGCTTTATTTTGCTGTTTCAACATTATGATGATTACCTAAATACTGTTCGGGCAGGCGCATAAAGTTGGAAAAGAAAGCGAAGCAGGAACAATTGACGGCAGCGATGGCGACGCTGGCAGCAAACCATTCGATTGAAGAAGAGGAACTGTATGCTATTCGTAGCGGAGCTCTGGTACCCGTTCGGGAGCAAATGCTCACGCACATTCGCGTAAGATTTTTGTTTTGTTATTATTGCACCGATTTTAGTAGTCGTAATTGTTTACTGCCTGTTTTTCCAGTTGTCGAAATTATTCCATCGTTTAATCTCTGCCCCCAACCCATAGCTAGGAATTCGAAATCTACTATGATTTATCGATCAAGTGAATGGACGACTTTATTAATATTGTCTGACCTTGACATATATTTGCATAACATGTAGCGAAATAGGTTTCAAGCGCTAAATTGGCCCTAAATTACATAGAACTGAGTTGCTTTACTCAAATTTCTTATATGTAATGTCAGTGCCAAATATTTTACTTGGTCCTCAATTCTTAAAGATTGATTTAGCTATTTCTATAAACATGGGTTACGGTATCCCTTTAAGAGAAAGCGGCGGCTGTATAAAATATGCATATGGCTATTATCGATTACTCTCCTTCATTAAATAATATATGGATCCGCCTAGCTATTATAGGATTCTGTTAAGACGAAGCTGAACGAGCAGTCTCGTAAAGACGCGCAGGCTATGATGTTGTGTCGCACTGAATTCAAGTCCGCGATGGATATGAGTTACCGAGTCGAGCAAATCCAGCAGACTTTCATTGTACGTATTCTTTGGCCGATTTGTATCTCAATATTATGATAATCGAACATCTAAGAGAACTTTGATTTCTTCTTGAGTGAGCTGATTTCCAGTAAGGGTTTCATAGGTAGCTAACAACATTTCATCGTACATTCTCTAATGCAAAAGGTTATTGGAGTTTTTCATTAAGTATAATCATATTTCAAAGCTATGCTCGTTAAATATATTATGTTTGACCTTATTTACCGGGTTTTTTTCGAAAATGATCTCCATCAGATCTTCTTTGACATCCAAGGTTTGTGATTTAATCCTTTCGTTGTATTCGATGAAGAGAAACAAGGATGTTAGGGAGATAAGAGTGAAATGATCCTACATTCTATCCTCATGATTATAAAATTTATGACTTGGAATCTTCTTTGAGAAAATGATATGAAACCAGTACCGTGTTAATACTTCACTTCTACATAGCATATTTTCGTTGTTTAGCGGTCACTGACCGACCAAGTGACTATGTATCGGTTGGCGTACACGACTCTACTCGCTAGTCTCAGCAACGATGTCGTCGCTCGAATTCGCCCTGAGCTGGTCAGTTTTTCTTCTGTTCAAAAAGCTTTGATGAAGTTTTCTCGGAGCTTATTCGGAACTACTTTTTGCCTGAGTTATTGCACAGGTCGACTTTTCCGTACAGCCACCATTTGCCACCCTAAATTGTCTATAACTGTTTAGAGGGAAAACGCCGAGACGTCTTACAGTTAAGTCCACGTTAGCCACGGGTTGAGGGTCTACGGTATAAGTTGTGTGTAACTCTTTATACTTGTTACTGTAGAGCTCATTAAAGTAAACTACTATGCCTGGCGAGATTTCTTGTTATTGATCTACAAATTTTGCCTGTAAACAATATGATTCGTCGCTTAGATTAAAAAGACGATGGCTCAGCAGCGGATGGCGTGCACATCGACTGATTCGCACAACCGATGCGAACAATTGCCGGACGGCGAGAACGATCACTCGCGCCACCAGGTGGAGTTGACTTCTAATGATGAAAGCCTCGAATCGGTCTGCGGCGAGTTGAAGAACGTGAAGGTCGATCCTTCCGAGTTTAAACGATTATCATCGTTCGTACATCGGCGTCCTTGCAGGCTCGGTGCGCGTCTTTGAATGCACAGCTCAATGCGGTCAAGGACGAAAATGCCATGGTCGGTTTGCTTAATTCACTAAATTGACCCTGACATGGAAATTTAATTTTGAATTGCACTGAATTGAGATCAATGGAAGTATTTTTAGGATTGAACTTAACTATTTAGGGTAATATTTTACTTTAGATTAGCTGAAAATATATTCGGCAGAAATTGTTAACGTTTCATTGAGCTGTAGGAGCTATGCCAATTTATTTATGTGTGAACTGCTACTGCAAAAAAGGAAAGAGGGATGAATTCAGTTGAGAACGAGATATGAGAGCGCGCAGGGCCGGCAGAAGGAAGATCTGATCCAGGAAAACAAGATGTTGAATGAGCAAAATAACGGTCTTCTCGCTCAGAATCGCTCTCTCAAGGAGCAGCTCGATCGCGTCGGCGGCGTCAATCAAGCTCTGGTCAGTCGTCGTTTGTCCTTTGCAACTGTTGTTACCGATTACTTGAAACATGATTTTTAGACCGAACCATCTCGTTCCGTTGAAATTTGTTTGTTTAACAATCGAAATCGGCAGGAAACAATTCACTGTAGAAATGCAGTTGAATTTATACATTTCCATTAGTTTCATGATATTGATCTCAAGTGTGAAGAGAGACTATTACTGATGCTATCCACCAATCGGCTCTCGCTAATGACGTTGTATCTCATCATTTGCCACCAATGCAACCGTCATCTGTTTTAGACTGAAGTTGTACGGGAAAGAGACGCGGCGCGCAAATTGGCGGTGGAGCGTGAAAGGACGATTGACCAGTTGACGGTGGAGGCGAATGTAGCGCGCGCTCAAATCAACCAACTGCGACTTGAAAAAGGACATCTGAACGTATGTTTTTACTTATAAGGCGAACTTCAGTCAATCCTAGCTATGGAGAATGTACCATGAAATTTTTTCTTTTTCACGAGACAAGCTGACCGTGAAATGTATCAGTTTATATAATTTTAGTTGACTTTTCACTAAGGTGCTTGTCACAGCTAATACAGCGAAATTAGAGTATACCGGTAGTGGAGGGACCGGCTAGATTTACTGGCATAAAGGAAATACCGGTATAAACGAATTACATTGTGATAATATTCGGTACATTCTCTAGCGGTGGTAACGATCGAAGCTCGCTCTAAATTCTCTCTCTCATACAATTTGCCCATATGCAGGCTCGCAACACGTACTACGAAATGACGTTGGGCAACAAGGAATGGAACATGGAAGAAGACCCTGTAAGCAGTTGATGTTTTGGGCGTTGATGAATTGCAGCCCGTGGCGTGTGGTTATCTTTCTAGCTGGTCATTAGCATGAGGGAGACCGAGAGCCTCAATTCTCAGCTGAGAATGACGCAGGAAACCCTGAAGCAGCGCGACGTACGATTTTACCGTAGCCGAAACTTACACCCTACCTACAATAAACATTTCCTGAGTAGTGTTAAATGCAGCAAGTGAATAATGATTACCTTTTTCTTTTAGTTTTTGGTTTATCTAATATTTTAACCTGATTGTCTTATATATTCCTCTGTCAACCGCTACCTTTTGATTAATATATTGCATGTTCTTGCAATTGAATGTTGCTTTCACAGTAAGGCATATCACAAGGGTGTTAAAATGACTCACTGCACTTGGCATCGTTGAAGCAAGGTTTACTTTAGGTGAGGTGAAAGTTTCGGACACCACCGAGTTTGTTCTGTTTCGATCCCTCGATCATAATACAGTCGCTTTAGGCTCAAATGCAGGAGATGATGATGTACTTGGATCAGATCAAGGCCGCCTTGCCTCTCAACAAATGACTCGCACGGCTCCACTTCCCAAAGTCTCGGGTATCTGATTTCTATCGAAAATTACTTTTCTTTAGCGATTCGCAGTACAAGCTTTTTAGTTCGCCGCACAGTCAGATGTCTACGCTCTATTTCACAAAGCACAGTCACTGATATCTGAGCTCAGGTGATTAAATATCTCATTCTATGCATATATGATCAGTATGAGAGGACACAGCCAACTGACCTCTGCTCTCAGCGACTGAGCTTTCGTGATTATAGTATCCAGGGATATGTTTCGTTTCCGTCGAATGTTCTGTCTGCGATTCGAAATGTTGTTATCTCGCCTCGTCGCTATTGTTTTGTTGTTGTTACTGTGTGTATCTCAAGTCGCTGATTTCCTCTCACAAGTGTCATTAGAGTGTACTGTCGTGATTCTTTACTCGATCGTGATGTAAAATAGCAATAAAACAAGCACAGATGTGAACAAAACTGATCAATCAGAAAACGAGTCTCAATCGCTTTCTTCATCGTCGTCAATAACAATCTTCCGCTTAGTTTTCTTCTTTTCGCGTCGTGCCTAAAGAAGTATTGTGTGTGAGCGCAGCGGAAAGAATTATGAGCATTGTTTTATAAACTGGTAAATACAACTGAGAAAAATGCGGTGATTGGTCAGTTGTGACAGGACCGTGGCGAATTTCTACCAGCGAGTCTCAACTGACCAATCACCATACCTCAATTGTTATTACAATAGTTTTATAAAACAGGCTGTAAGCAGAATTTACCGTATCGGAGTCAGATTCATCGCTGTCCTTTTTGGCGGCATCCAGGCGACGAGCCGAGTCGGACTCGCTGCCAGATTCCGATTTTCGCGGGCCTCGCATCCGCTGATCGAACTGTCGGCCGCCCGGCTTGAAGCTCTTCTTAATCGCCGAAAGCGAGTCGCCCTCGTCTGTAATATTTTTGGCATCGAGCATTAGAAAATTACAAATTTCAAAGTACAAAAGAAAACATTCATAATGCATTTCTGGTTACTGTTTACTATAGGGGAAACTTTTCGATCTAACGAGCGTCGAGACCAAATACCGTAGAACGCCAAATTTAGCCTATCTTTAGCACGCAGGACGTCAAGGAAAGTCTCAGGAAAGACCGTTTTGCCGTTACTGAGTGAAAAATGTTCCCTATAAGCATCGCGTACACTCGTGGAATTCTTTGAACTATAAGCTAAGTGCATCGCAATTTGACTTTACTCGCGATTCTATTGGCAATAATTTGCGATGTCAGTGGAGAAAAACTGAGCGAGTAAACTCGACAGCCATTTAAAAGGACAAAATGCAAAAGTGCGCAATAAACAAAGAGCAGTACCGGAATCGTAGTCGCGATCAGGCTCGAGAAAGCCGGCAGATATTCCCATTCGGCCGGACATTCGCTCTCGCACACGCCGCTGTTGCGATTCTCGGCGAGCCGACGCACGAAGTCGT
Source organism: Plectus sambesii (assembly GCA_002796945.1). Classification (NCBI taxonomy): domain Eukaryota; kingdom Metazoa; phylum Nematoda; class Chromadorea; order Plectida; family Plectidae; genus Plectus; species Plectus sambesii. The sequence continues at coordinate 6,812 of NIUQ01005552.1, forward strand.
TCCTCTTCTCGCCGTACCAACTCCTGAAGAGATTCCCATCATAATGTTATAATTAAGGCCAATCGATAACAGATCCATCATAATAACTAAACTTTCGCTAAGGTTAACCTAGAGCTTTACAACAATAACAGAATATGTGCGTAATTTCGCATTTATTAAAATATACTTGCAATATCTCAATTATTTAGAAGACCAAACGTGAATCACAAGAATTGCTCAAAGTCGAAAGCGCATCGTTGTAAAACTGTTTCTCAATTCACAACTAAAAATCCATTATGATTACTCGAAAAAAGATTCCCGCATCGGAAACCGAGTCCCATCTTATTACCGTAATCCGTTTCCACGCTTAAAAACAGCGACTATACCTGTTTCTGCGTCTCTGGATCGGCGCCAACGGCGGCGAGGACCTTGACCTTCTGGGTTTTGTTGCTGCGGTCGGCCATGCTGAGCGTCATCTTGCGATGGGTAAGCGTGTCGGTGGAGTGTGGGCGGAATGTCAATTTCGTCCTGAACACCGACTGACCCTGCAGACCCGCGCCCTGACGCACGAACAGATGATTGTGATCTTGAACTGGCTGCAGGTGTACGTCGAAGATTTCGTTACCCAGATATAACGACATTCTGAAATGGTGCAGATTGAACAAGACGCAATATTTCTTCCAACTTTTCCCCTTCAAGTTTAAGTTAAGTGAAATGCAACCAGCGTGTTTATTTGGAACAAACACGGTATATGCATAGGGCAAACAGCAGAACCCTGATAACTACAGCCACAGCGCATCTAGTCAAAGATGCCTATATACGATTCTACTCTTTCTGCGAATTAAGTTTAAAACCATTCCATAGTTTACAAAACCTTAAACAAAACGCAGAGTAAATCAGCCTTTGGTGTGCAAAAAGATGACAAAACTGACGTTCCATCCGACCATCGAACCACTTTGGCGTTGCTCTGGCGGACTGTTGCGCCCTCTTCGTCCTGCGCATAGCGCCATCTGATTGTGTTCTCCACCTGCACAAAAAAGAGAAATTTAAAACTGAACGGACTTGTTTATCAGTGTTTTCATTTCTTACAATACACTATGGAAATACTATTTCGATATAAGACATTTGCACCATGCATTATGCGTTACTAGCAAACATACTCATAACGTAGAAACATTTTTTAACAAATTACTTGCAATATCGGACATTAATTAATACAGAAGTTGTTTGCTGTTTGCGCAAATAGTACTTGTCAACAGTTGTAATTATCTCGTACCCTATGATAAAATGCGCTGTTATGAGCGATACGAGTAAACCATTTAATCAAACGAAAACTTTCTAAAAGTCCACTACTTTCAACAATAAAAAGCAAAAAATACTCACGCGAAGTTTCAGCCGACTGCGTCCTTCCTCATCGAGCTGGTCATCCTCGTCAATTTCATCTTCGTAATGCTCGGGGTCAAAGGGACGCGGCTCGACACTGAGAAAGTTGGGGAATTTGACGAAGTAGGAGCCGTCGCTGCCCAAATTCACCGTAATTTTCGGTGCTTCCACTTCGATCACCGACTCTGGCGGTGCCACCGTTTCCTGCTCCTGAAATTGCATTTTTTGGTTCGATAGAATGTTCCGATTAGGTTTCATATCGTGTTTTTATCGTGTAAGATATTAATTCTTCCATATCATGTAAGATATGCTCAGGAACCGGCTAAAATTGCCAATATAAACGAAATATTGGTATAAACGAATCATAGGTATAAGGGAAATTTTTCGATCAGTAACGAGCGTCGAGACCGAATACCGTAAAACGCCAAATTTAGCCTATCTTTAGCACGCAACACGTCAAGGAAAGTCTCAGGAAAGACTGTTTTGCCGTCACTCAGTGAAAAATTTCCCCTATATAAACAAAACCGATTTTAGCGAAATTTCGCGTAATCAACTTCATTATTTTCTGAACCAACCTCCTCATCAGGATCAGGATAGAGTCTGGGGCCGACAATGTCATCAGCAGTCAGCTCTCCCTTCGGACTAGCGGCAGTATCATCGTCATCAGAAGAGGAGCTGAGTTCGACGTCGCCGAAGAGCTCTTTGGCGGTCGTCGTGGCGTCCGCCGCCGTCTCCCCCCGCTGCACCGACTCGTCGTCTGAATCCGACTTGTGACTGCTTCCTCCATGCGCCTCTTCTTCTTCGTCATCGTCCTCTATAGTGGCTCTACCTGCTGCAATTTAGCAAATATACCATTTACACTTTGATATAAACACTTTATAAATCAAAGCAATATTCCCTTTTCCATTTAAAATTTCAAGTGTGGATGATCCATTTAAGTCAAATTTGTCAAAATAAATCATGCTTCCACTTAACAGGTCACAAAATTTGCTGCTGCTTAATCAAAAATCAGCCAAAATGATTCAAATTCGACACGGACTGACGCTTTCAACTCAAAATAGACCATTTTTGGCTTAAACATGTTCATGGAAAATGGCCTCAAAAAATGACAATGAAAACATTTGAACAGAACAATCAATGATTTCAGACCTGGTTTGCGCGTTGGACCGACATCGCTGTCGTCGTCGTCATCGTCGCTCTGCTTACTCGCCGCCTGCGGGCTGTTCGCTTCGCCTTCCGACGAATCGTCCCTCGTCGTATCCTGCTGCACCGGTGCAGCTGGAGCGGCCTGCTCGTCGCCGCTCGAGTCGCCGCCACTCGAATTCGACTCATTCGATGACGAAGACATTTTGCTCTTGTCTGACGCTGAACAGAAAAGTCAGTCAGATTGTTAATTAACTGGCAGAATTGAAACACGGTGCCCCAGGTTTGTACTAGCGTGTGATATTTTGTCTAATACTCAGTCAAGGGTGTTTTTTAAGTTTTAAATTTTTTCTCTTAATTTAAATAAAAATCCGCGCCTGGTAGGACTTAGAACTTTTCACGCCCGTTTTAATGATACCCTGATGATAATTTAATACTACCTAGCTTTCGCCCCAGCTCTACCACCAGTTTCTGTATGGAGGCCCTATTTTTACATTTTTGCTTTTTCGATTTAATTCGAGTTCTAATTCAGCAAATGCTATGACACGCAATATTAAATTTTGAATCGAACGCTATTTTTACTTTACATTGACGTCTATTTATAGCTGAGCATTTTGAACCACTAGTAAATTCACTGCTTTTAACCGTCTGAGGCACCGTGGAAAAATCGGCAAATCGTCAATTCGTAGACGCAGCGCGCAGTACGGTATTCAAGTTATAGTCGCTGTGGGACGCGCATTTCGGTGCACCAATTCGACGCGTGGAGTCTATTTTCTGATGCAGAAGCGGGGGCCCTCTTGGATTGGTGAAGTATATCATTCCAAACCTACGTTTCACAATTTACACTCTCCCAAATCGTGCACGACCCTTTTTTGAGGAGCGTCACCCTTGCACAATACTTTCAAAATGCAGTATTTACTGCCAACTTATCTGATCATCCAATGTCAAATCACGGCCGTACAAACGTTTCAATTCTCACTTTGTAAAAGACCGGAAGATACGAGTTATTTTCGTTCATTGACTTTTCGCTCACTCAAACTATGACTCTGATATCTTCCTGAACGACTGAGTAGACATCAAATGCTAAAAGTTCAAACTTTCAATTTGCTTTTTGATTTATGACAGCTGATTTTAATTTGTCGCTGGTTGCAAACTGCTCTAAAACTGCAGTGCGAAAAATCAGT
>NIUQ01005553.1:0-10654 GCA_002796945.1 Plectus sambesii
CAGTGTGTGTCAGCTCTCCCGCAGCTCTCTCGCGCGCTTGATAACCCAAACAAGATTCCCTGCTCCAACACGTCGTTGCGGACGCGGAGCGTAGCTACTCGAAATGGGTTTTTTGGTTGGTAATCGGCGACGAGCGGGCGGTGGCTGTTGCTGGCTCACGATCACTACATTCCTATCTGGCTTCACTGTCTATCCGCGACGACTGCTGGCGGCTGGCGAGCGGTGATTCATTTGGGCGGCTGTGACGTTTAGGGGAAACATGAGTTTCTCGCCCGTTCGAAATGAACTGAATAAGCGAATAAACCAAACCAAACAAAGCTTCAAGGTAATCAAGGTTGAAAGGCGATTTGATTGACATTGACATTGTTTCGATGCACTGTACATTATTAGCACCGATTTTTGAGTGACGTTTGAGCGGCATCATCGCCTTTTGCATTTATCCGGTTTTTGCGCCTAGGCGATTTGCACTTGTCCGGTTTCGACTGTATCAAGAATGCACTTCGAGAGAGTCTTCTAGGTGACCCTTTGGGATTTATTATACATATCAACATGCTAAAGATATCCTATAGAAATGCTCGTTACCTGAGAGAATAGGCGTTGCCTAAGGCACTAATTTAAACAACATCAAATGTCAGCATCTTACGCTCGCATCTATACATTTGATGGCTCACAAACAGTTGTGGTGGTAAGCCTCTCCGAAGTGCTACGGCCAACGGACGCAGTGCTCATAACAGCGACCGACTAATTTGTCAGTTCTACCGCTACTCTTTTGCTTACCACCACAGCATTATGGATTTCGCATCACCAGTCTACATAGTCATTGTTTCTGTCAGTTCTTTGCTTTCTGTTGCTTTTCTGTTCTACTGCATTCGGTACGGAAGCTGGAATCATTTTGATGAAGCCCAAAACTGCCCTAAATTTGATATCATTGGAGAATCAGACGCGAACGACGTAGCGGAGCAGGACGCTGGAGCTAAAGACGGTATGTTTTCAGAAACAATAACTGCGTTTTGCGAATTCTGCGCCTCAATTCTTTCGAGATTTTTTCGTAATGAATCGACATGCCGAAGTTCTGAACCGCTTATAATAAACTGTTCTTGAAGTTCATGCGCACACGTAGGCGTTTTCACAGTCTTAGTCGAAGCGTTTGACATGGCTTTGATGTACGGATAGCAGGAGCAGATCTCCGCAGTTGAAAATTTGTGTGACTTTGGGACATTCTTCAAGATGTGCCAAAGCATGACATGCTCGGCGAAATTGTTGTTCAATGAGTCACTTGAGGGGCGGCTATCGCGAATGATTGCAACTATAGTGAAAGATCTGACGAAAGAACCTTCAATGACAGCAAACTTTTAGACCTTTTGTTAGGTCTGCGCATGTTTCAATAAGTTTTGATGAATAGTTTGAGAGGTCCACTGTCTTTGCGCGAGCTCATAGACGATCTATAGGGCACGCAAAAGCCCCAGACACCTGAGTCTATTTCAAGCAAACAGTTCAAATTCTAGCAAGATACGATACTAAGCGCGATTTAAACTTCATTATGGGCACTATTTATTTAAGGCTGAGGGTAGAATCCAATTATTGAAAATTTTAGCACAAAATGAGCATTTGGCATAGGAGAATCTAAGAATAATGAAAGTGAGCAAAAGCATCTCGTTTTTTCCGCGAAAGCTTCTACAATTCGTTGTTAATACGAAACTCCGCCCACAGACTTATGACACAGGACGCTCTCGCACTTATGTTGCATAGCAACAGAGGGTCAGTTGCCATGCAACACGCACCATAATATGATGTGATTTTATGGATTAATCATCCAAATTCGGTTCTGATTCATGTTCTTATGATACCCCAAAATTGTGCTATATAGAATACGTGTACCCGGTACTAACGATCCTGAACCGGAACCGGAACCTTTAGTTAATTATTCGCGTTCCTCACATAAATAGTCACAATGATATTTATAATAGTTAAAATAGGTTACAGCCTCTTATTCTGTAGGTAAAATTTGCGGCACCAGTGGCGAAATGTCACGGCGCGTGTAAACGTGAATTGGCACAATTTCTTGCAGAGTTCGCTGTTTAAACGCAACACTCATTTGATCGACAGGAATCCACGTTTATGCGCAGTTTTCTTGAAATAGCCTCAGGTGTCTGGGGCGTTTGCGTGCCCTATAATATATGTCTAATTAACGTAAATTCTGGTATTTGAAAGAAAATTCCAAAGGGTCGATATCATACTATTCGATCCTGCTATATTATTCGAAAAGTACACTACAAATTTCAAGATCCAGTCAAATTAACGAAGAGAGTTTAACAGACAAAGTATTGTTGTCATAAAACGATCTAGTGCCGTGATTAGCAGTTTTGAGATGCTTTATTGTAGATAGCGAACTTCTGGGATTTAGCTTGGAGAGAAAACAGGAAGAACTAAGGCGCTGCCTGGTCAAGGTCGGCCTGGCGGAATTACGAGAGTAGCCTACCCTGACATGTGAATCGATGGTCGACTACAATTCACCTTTCCAGTATAATTTCTAATTTCTGATCGTTGGCTTTTGTCTTATTTCTCTAACGTGCTGAATATTGATGAAAAATATTGTTTTCGAGGATACGAAAAATAGCGAGAATTCCTTTATTAACAAAATTACTTTGTGAAGTTTCTTTGATGTGTCAGTGTTCATTCATATGACAAAGTATTTTTTACCGAAATGTAATCATTATACTTTGATATCCGAAGTGCATACATTCCTATATCCTTGTGGTTACGTATGCCATAAACATTCAAGTATACTCTTTTGATGTTCTTGATGCATGTTTACATTGCAAGCGGCGGTTTAAGTTTAAGTTATTTGCATCGTCAATTCGTTTCTATTTGATTATAAATATTAGCACATGGCAAACGTGTGACTGTACGATAAATCGCTGCAACTTTCTTCATCAAGTTCAGCAGGAATTCTGACAATTTTCGCGACATTCGTATTTTTTCATCATTTGTTACTTGACAATAATCGAATGTTATCTTCTTTTTAATCGAAATATGTATCATAAGTTCACTATGGCAATAAAGAGTGGCAGGTCTCTAAATTGCGGAATCTTTGAGGAGAAGCAGGAAAATGTTTCCGGTATTATGTTTAGCTCAAGCAGTTGAATACAAACAAAGTTACAACAGTCCTTGCAGATACCACTTTTTAACAGGCACGCTGACGCACAGTGTTGTGCCTTTTTAGGTCGCAAGAGCGCGGACTTTTCACTTCTATTAACTCAAAGGTGTTCCATAACTACGTCCCATCCCATGTTTTCTCATAGTAGTACACGCCTGCAGATCCTAAAAACTTTAGATTCAGGAATAGTCGGACACGCTTAGTGGAATGGACGGGTCGGAGTAAAACCTCAATCGAATTACTGTAGCTTATTGTGGTTTCTGCTACCGCGGCAGGACTACAGTAATCCAACTGGGAAAGCCTTACCACCGCGCCTTGTGCGTTATACCTCACAACTGCCAACCCCTGTAAAAATCTCACAGTTCCTTATTAGCGTATTGCAACGCAAATTGAGGTGAAATTTAGACGTTGCGTGACGTGAGCACTGTCCTTCGCATTTAGGATCAATATTGGTCAGGAATAATTGTGTAGAAAAACCGAATATTTATAACTACTACGATGAGCATTCTGCGAGTTTGATAGGTGAGGCTTAATACTAATAAGGAGTGAGAGCGAGCGAGAAGGATAAACGTACGCCATGTATCAGGTCTTTTCAAAAGTTCTGTCGTATTTTATATGCTTTTGTTTGAAGAGTCATATCTTTGCACTGCGTGCGTGTTTTTTCTCGTTCTTGGACTTAAATGAAAGAGTATAAAATTCTCTATCGATTGGTATATAGACTGTTCAAATTCAGGCGTGAGCTCGTTGCTATCAAGCCCTTAAAGCAGTTTTTTCCTTTTTTTCAACGATGTTTTCAGCTATGTGCAGTTTTTCTGTCTATATTTTGTTTGTTTTCTATGCAAAAGTCGAATTTCAGACAAAGTTGACGACATTGCGAGTATCTTTTAGCGATGACCTCGCGCTCGAATTTAAACAATTCATATATCAATCGATAGAGAATTATTTGCCCTTTCATTTGAACCTGAGAACGTAAAAATATATTCATGCAGTGCAGAGATATAGCTCTTCTAAATGAAGTCTGTAAAATACGAAAGAATTTTTTCAAAGGCTTGACAACAACGACTCCGCGTTTGAATTTAAACAGTCAATACATCAATCGATAGAGAATCTTCTGCTCTTTCATTTGAGCTAAGGAACGCAATGAAACACGTACGCAGCGTAGAGATATGGCTCTTCAAATTAAGGTATGAAAAATACTACAGAACTTTTGAAAAGACCTGATATATTATCTTCGTCGTAATTCGTCACTTTGGGGTTCTATTTGTCGGCGTGGATGAGCCTATTGAATGCCCACTCACTCTGCCCTTAATGAAATGATTTAGGCTCAGTTGCACAGAGCATATATATGTACTTTGTGGAACTAACTGGTATGACTAACGTTGCTTTGGTCGTAAAGTTCGTATTCACTGTAGCCCATATGCGGCCTCATGGTTGTGGAAGAAAGAGCGTAGGTATAGAAGAGTGTCTATAAGTTTTTACTCCTGTGTCTTCTACTATGTTGGTTTGAGTTACTAATTCCGTCATCTCATTTTCAACGCTTTAAAATACAGGATTTCGACGATGCACATGCTCCTGAGGCGGCGAAAGGTTCCAGTATAGGTGGTCGACATATAACTTCTGAAGGAGAAGATGATGCTTAGAAAGCCGATCTTAAACGCATCCGTTCAGTAAGTGTTGAGCAACTGCTGAGATTGCCACTGAAAAGAATCGTTCACATTAAGACGTTTTGTACTCATAGTACTCCTTCTGCTATTACAAAGATGGAGAATACATGTATAGATTTCGCTTGCTTGATTGTTATCTCACTGCGGCTATTGCTCCCTTTGCGCCGTATGCGCTGCTCGCTCGTCACGTAACGTCCACGAGTTCCCTCGGCACTGAGATGAATCCTTAAAATAAATAGCTCACTCCTGATCCTTGTCTCTCTTGTACTTAAAGGTCTTATATTTTAAGAATCGCAAGATTCTTGATTGAGTCGACTGACGTCGTTTGTATTGTGAGAAAGGTTGTGCTCGACAAATTAATTCTCCGATGAATAGTTAATCCCACCGAGATTATATTATTCCTGCTAGCTCGTACCTGCCTTTGTGGTTCGCATCCACATTCACATATGAGTGATATTTTGGCTGTCACTGGGTATCATTCTGTGCAGCTCGTTAGTCTACCTATACTAGCGTTGAATTTTGAAATACCACATATTTGTGAGTTTGCTTTCTTAACCTTTAATTCTCCATTTTTAACTTTTAAACCATATTGCTTATAGTTTTTGCTTGAAGAAACAAATCTTGGTAAATATTATTTATGAAATAGCGCACGCAACTCTTGAATGTTAACAAGTAAAAAAATAAGTACCGCGTAAGTTGACATAACGCTATTTTAAAACTAAATAGGATTACAGGGTGTTTCAAAAGTCACTTTACGAGTTTGACTTCTTATAGCTCTGCGAAAACGTAATTAATTTTGATGCGGTTTGCTGCATTCGATAGAGCTATTTCTAACTTAGATCTGCTTTTTTCACCTTTAAAACTGATTCATTTTTCGTCATTTTATGCCAACTTTAAAAAATCGAGATTTTGCTTATAAAAAATTGACTGAATAGTACTGTTGCGATTTGTTTCTTATATAACTTTAATCAGAATGATCTAACTGAGCTCAAACTTACGAGAAATAATCTGCAAAAGATGGGATTTCGTTTGAAAAAGAATAATTAAATTTGGTCATGTCGTTGTAAGATATGGCATAGCAAAGATAAGATATTATTAGCAAACGAGTTGCCTGCGACGCGAATAGCCGGGCTCTCGCGCGAATTTTCAAACGCGTGCAAAATCTCGATTTTTTTAAAGTTGGCATAAAATGACGAAAAATGAACCAATTTTAAAGGTGAAAAAAGCAGATCTAAGTTATAAATAGCTCTATCGAATGCAGCAAACCGCATTAAAATTGATTACGTTTTCGCAGAGTTATAACAAGTCAAACTCGTAAAGTGACTTTTGAAACACCCTGTAGGTACATCACGAGGTATATTTACTCAGCGTGTCAGTTTGCGCCGTCTGTGGAAACTTTGCTCTCAAACAATATCACGTGCATGCACACGAACGGGCGTTGCCAGTATGACCATAGATTATTATTTGTAAAAGAATTTGATAATGGATCACTGATACATGCTCATTTACAGCTGGAATATCACGTTTTGCGTTGAAAAGCTACTGACATCCGTGAGACTTTGAATCTCCATCAAGTCTGCATTCACCAAAAAAGCTAACGACTAAGCAAAGCTATGGACAATAAAAATATTCATCCTTCAACACAGAAAGTGATGGTTTTCGAAGTTTGAAAACTTTCACCAAGCATAACTGTGTTTGCTCGTAAACTTTTTGGACGAATGCAGACTTAATGAAGATTCAAAGTCTTACGGATGTCAGTGAGTTTTCGACGCAAAACGTGATATTCCAGCTCTAAATGAGCATACATCAGTGATCCATTATCGAATTCTTTTGTAATCAACAGTCTTTGGTCATGCTAACAACGCCCTTTCGTGTGCATGCATGTGACACTGTCTGAGAGCAAAGTTTCCACAGATGGCGCAAACTGACACGCTGAGTAAATATACCTCTTACAATGTAGCGCTTTGTAACTTGACTCCTTTGCAGACCGTATCTTATTATTTCATGCCTTTTCCTTTCGTTTTTCTGTAGGCTACATCAATTGGTCAAATATAGTAGGATTGGCTAATAAGTAACTGCGCTTTTTGTTCGACTTTCAAATGGCTGTATCGCGGCATTTACCGTTTTCATCTTTCACAGAGACACATATATTTGAAAGTTGAAGCAAGAACATTACGTAAAAATAGGTTTCAATTGGTAACGGTTTGTCAGCGATTGGTGTACGAGGGGCACGGACAGTTCAGCGACACATTTTTTCATTGACCAGATACTGATTGTTCTGCTGAAAAATACGTAATAGCTCAATTGAGATGAATGCCTGCAAGTAAGTCTATTCTGAAGTGGTCAGAAAAAGAACAACTGACAAAGCTGTTGGGCAAAAGAAAATGCAGGAGAAAAATTAGCAGGAAATGATAGTCAAAACAAAAGGTTGTGAGCAATTGCCCGAAGGTAGTCCATTTTGTTAGCTATTTGATTGTAGCCTTTGATGCTGTGAACATACGAACAGTGTGGTCTTAATACCGAAATTTCGACATAATACTATACCAATACAATCATTTGACAAAAAATTCAAATAATACTATATCCATACAACTCTTTTGGCCAAAACTGAAAAAAATACCCATACAATACTATGGGTATTTTAATACTTTTCAAAGCATTAAGACAACACTGTTAGGGTGTTTTAGGATAAAACTTACGAAAATAATGTCAATTTTTTTACAAAAGTTTTCGCTTCGATATACGGCGGGGAATTTTAATTTGTTTGCTGACAACGCAGAATTTGTCAAAATCAATATTATTATATAGCAATCAATTGGAAATGACGAGGAAAATCTGAATATTGTTTCAAATTAAAAATCGGTGCATAACCTGAAAAGTTATGCAATGTAGAATATTCGAATTTTAGAACTTTCCAGGTTTTTCGATTTTTTCGGTGAAAACTTGTTCACTATTCATAAGCAAAAGTTACCATAGGATTAAAGCCCAAATTCTGGGCTCTCCAACGATACCATAAAAATTATCAAAGTCGTGCATGTAAGGGTCGCAAACTGAGCTTGAAGAGACCCATGTTGTAAGGCTTTGTCATTTTTGGTTAAAATCGTTTCAGTCTGCTCGAGTACTGCTGCTCTATTTGTAAAGTATGAGTTATCCGCATATTTGTTAACTAATCCCCTTATGACAGGCTCTCCAACAGTACCATAAATAGTTTCAAGATTCTGCATGTACGGATCGGAGACTTAGTCGAAAGTAACTCATCTTTTGAGACTTCTGGAATTAAAGCAAGGCAGATGCGTTAACTAGGGCTGTAACGGGGACGGGGAATCCCCCGTCCCCGGGGAATTCCCCGTCCCCGTCCCCGTCCCCGTCCCCGGAATTTCATTTTGTCCCCGTCCCCGAAATTCCCCGTCCCCGGAATTTGNGGAATCCCCCGTCCCCGGGGAATTCCCCGTCCCCGTCCCCGTCCCCGTCCCCGGAATTTCATTTTGTCCCCGTCCCCGAAATTCCCCGTCCCCGTAATTTGAAATTGTCCCCGTCCCCGGAATTCCCCGTCCCCGGAATCTGAAATTGTCCCCGTCCCCGAAATTCCCCGTCTCTAAAATTCTGATTTTGTCATACTCAATCATCATAATTTATAATTTTTAAAATTAGTTCAGTATATATAACACTATGTCGATACATTATTATACATTTTAAGTAATATTAATTCATTTTAGGAAAAATTTTTTTGTCCCCGTCCCCGAAATCTCTGTCCCCGAAAATTCCCCGTCCCCGGATTTGGGTTTTGTCCCCGTCCCCGGAATTCCCCGTCCCCGGATTTTGATTTTGTCCCCGTCCCCGAAATTCCCCGTCCCCGGAATCCCCGTCCCCGGAATTCCCCGTCCCCGGAATTTCCAATTCCCCGTCCCCGTTACAGCCCTAGCGTTAACAACCATCAAAATGCTCTAATGACCCAGAAAGCAATTTATGTTCGTCTATCGATAGGCATTATGAACGTTGGCTATCAATGGCTAACCAACGCCGTTGTATAGCCCATCATTTCAGGATTATTTGTTAGAAAGGTCGACAACACATGCTTTAAAAATAGAGCAGCAGTACTCGAGCAGATTGAAACAATTATAATCAAAAATGATAGTAACATCAAAAGATGGGTCATTTCGGGCTCAGTTTGCGACTTCTGCCCACACTTCTTTTTCAATTCTGACGAAGCCATTGGATAGCCCTGATCTGGGGTTATAATCCTAGGGTAACTTTACCTTATTGCAAGTGAGCAAGTTTTTGCCGAAAAACTCGAAAAACTAAAAAGTTCGAAATTCAAACTTTCTCTATGGAATAACTTTTCATGTTTCGCACCGATTTTCAATCTGAGAAAAGATTTAGAATTTTCTCATCATTTCCAATCGATTGATATAAAAAAACGTTGATTTTGTCAAACTCTGCGCTGTCAGCAAAGAAATTTAAATTTCTCGTCGTGTCTCGAAGCGAAAACTTTAGTAAAAAAATTCGACATTATTATTGTAAGTGTCACCCTAAAAGACCTTGCATATAAAATTTCATTGAAATCCGGAAAGTTTTTGGCAACTGTGCCAAGGCTCTGAACAAATTTCTCAATGCTTAGAAAAACCCGATCTTAATTATTTTATCCTTTCTAATTGGCCACCGTTGCTTTTAGAAAGTCCCTGTCAATTACTAATTGGCCAGTCTGCCGGTATAATTGCTTTCAAAACGAATACAGTGAAACCCAGATAAGTGTACATCGACCCGGCAAGAAAATGGTGTGCAGTTATTCGGGTTTTTCCTAAGTGCATAGTTCCTGGCCCAATTTTTGCTCTAACCCTTGAAATAAGCACATTTGATTAGTTATATAGCATTTCCACTTGATAAAGATACTTTCTAATGCAAAAAGAACGTTTTCCTAATCGAAAAGGACATTTCCCGTATAAATTTGACTGGAAAAATGTCCTTATTGACATGAAAAGCGTCCTTGTTAAAGCGGACATGGTATAGAAAACACTTCTTGCCCTTATACACAGCTTCAAGATAAACGAGATTGAGAGACGTTTTGATTAACATACGCATTGTTTTGATGCACTATACATCATATGCGCATATTTTTGCGCGCGCTTCGCGCGCGCAATTGGATACTCTGGGTCTGGTGTACGAACAAGTAGCACCATGTGTTTGCATGGAAGCAGCAGTCTGTAGGCGCTAAAAATGATCGACTCGGGGGTAATTTGGGTCGGTGATTCGAATGGAAGCATCAGTTTTTTACGTACATCGCTCATTCGCAGGAAAAATCGCTTCGAAAATCGCAGTTTTAACTATTTCGTTTGGCGTTTTTTTCTTTTCGAGAGTTAAGCGAATTAAGTAGCGCGCAACATTAGCTTTGATAGCTTAGCACATTTTGGCATCAATTTCCGCTCGATTAATCGGCTTATTGGGACAGGAAGCGCAAACAATTAATAGAACAATTTCGGTGGCATTAGAGCAAAATCGCTTAGAGGCATTACGTCTCCAAACGAAGAGGACAATATGTATTTCAAATGGTACGGTAGGCCATAAGTTCATCGCTATCATCGTAATCGATTTATGATAACGGAACGCACGACACGAGAGGCATAATCAATTATGCAAATTTTGGAGACAATGACGTGGGGTGCATGCATCGCGGCGCGCTTCCGTTTAGTTTCAATTCATTGTCGTCTGCTCCTCTCTCGCGCGCTCTCTGTCTTTTCTCGCTCTCGCTCTCTTTTGTCTTGCTCTCTTATCTTCTCGCTACCTTGCTTGCCTCTATCAATTTATCTCCTTTATCTTCTCTCTCTCCGAAAAAAGG
>NIUQ01005554.1:0-10481 GCA_002796945.1 Plectus sambesii
CGGCGGCGGTAAGGTAGACGTTGTATGTCATGACGATCAGCATCAACCAGTAAGCCAGTGTGAGCTGCGCCACGTACAGCAGCGACTGAAGCAGATGCAGCGGCGAGAACAGCGACTGTCTGAAATATCCTTTCTATGATTCTTTCATGATACATATATTCTTTTCGCAAAAATGAATACATAATTCTTGTTTATTTCATAGTGCCTTTGATATTCACTCTATTTCGTGCGTTGTTTTAGAGTGCCTATCGCGGAAAGCCCCATCAAATGCCTGAGGCGTAAGATGGTATACTGCACATGCATATTGATTCCTATTTCAATTAAGCAATTTCTTTTAGTACACTTCCTATTCCAAAAGTAATGCTTCTTTCTGAGACCATTCGAACTCAATTAAGAAACGTTTATCTTCTTATAGCTTAAGGAAACTACCGTAAGCTTAGCTTCAGGCAAAGGTGAGGCAAGGAGGGGGAGAATTTAAGTTGTCGGCAGGTGGTGAGCAAATTGATGATCTGTTTGTAAGAGGAGGACATAGTGACTAAGCAATAAAGAAATTAAAGATAGCCTAATAGATATCCGAACATGCGACTCATCCAAACAATTCTTTACCTGGGAGTCTGAACCACTACGTCCGACTCGGAGGTAGTGGGCGCATAGACGTCATTAGAGCCTCGGTATGCCGGCCGTCCATTCTCAACATTGTTGCCGAGCAGCGGCGCACCGTTCGCCGTCCGATTCTTCACCTGCGCCATCTGACGAGATTCGAATACCGTCTGCAGATGCACACGGAACCATTTCAGTCCTTCGTACAGCGCCGCCATGATGAAAATGCCCACGCACGACAGTAACAACCCTGAAACAGTCGACTATCAAAATGCCCGCGACTATAGTGGAGATCGTTTATGCCCAAAGCAGCGAGATTTCACGTTTAAACCATAGCTGTGCCCGAACGCAAATGTCTTCATCCAAATATTTAACCCCTAGGGCATTTCGCAAAATGCGATTAAGTCCCGCAATCGCCTACGCGCACGTCAAGCGTCGAACGCACTTTGCAAATTCCAGAAATGTGGGCGGAGTTTGTCGTGCGATTACCACCAACGCATCATAAATTCCTTCACTTTTACGTTACAAAACGTATACTTTTTGAAGCGCATTCGACGCGAAACCGGTCGCGGTCGATCGCAGCGGCGCGATCGACCAATCTCAAGAACGTCAAAAATCATGTCAATGAGGGTGTGGATAGAAAGGCCCATGGGCGAAAACCATGCAATCAACCGAGCAGTGACCCAATTGCGATATAAAAACGCAACAATTTTCATTAGCAGCAGCCTTATTCCCCAGAGAGGACTGAGCAGTAGGCTAGCAAGACAGTCAAAAATGAGTCAATATAGTAAAATTCGTTCATACTTGTGCTTGGGGGCGGTCAAAATGACTGCTATACCATTTCTATTATAACAAGGACACTTTCCATATCAAGTGGGACACTCTTCACTTCAAAGAGAACATCTCTCATAGAATTTTGAGATAAAAACGATATTTTTTGATTTCTAAAGCATCTTCTATGAACTGAAAAGTGTCCCACTTGATTTAGATAGTATTTTTTATCAAAGTGAAAATGTTATATAAACGAAATACTGACATGTACGAATTCTACTGTAACCACTATGAGTAATCCGTTTCTTTCCCTTTCCTTTCCTTTCCCTTACATTTAACATCTAACGTTCAATGCATTTAACTGCGCACACCTGTCAACGTGTCGATGCGCCAGAAGTCGAAGAGGATGACCTCTTCATACCCGCAATGAAACCACATCTTCATCCAGTGCCCTTCTGCGCCGTGCGCGCCGTGAGCCCCGTGACCAGCGTGATGAGCGACTAAAAATACGACAATAAAATTGGCATAAAAACGGACAGCAATTAAAACGCGCCCTATAATTGCTTATACCGCGCCCTATGTTTGACCTAAACATACTGAAAACATCAAACATAGGGCGCGTTTAAAGTTTTTATATGGCGCGGTTTTAGTTTTTCCCATAAAAACCGAAGAGAGAAAGGGAAAGAAGGGAGAAAAGTAGCAAGATACATAATTGTGCAGATAAGCTCGCGCGCACGCTGTATCAAACGGCCCCGGTGGCTGGCGGTTGTGTACGACCAAAGTTCTCGGGCGTCCGGTCAGCTAGTCGCTCGTGACCCGACCTCCTCAGTAATCGCTCTTATCAGTACAAAGGCATGACTGGTAAGCATTTTCGCTCTCGCCAATTGCACTTCCCCAGTGCGGTGAACATAAAAGACAATCGGTTGGATAGCGTCTATGTTCCCTTTTTCAGGAGATGTATAATAGAGCGGTGATAGGGGCAATACTTGGAAATTCATTCATATGCTGCACTTTTCCGGGTGCGCTTTGCATGCAAACATGGCAGTCAAAACAACTTCACTTTGCCGGATAACTGCTCATCGAACGCTATATCAGCATTTTCACCTTACATTACGCTTTACAGCTAGGAACATGCTTACAGAACGTTTATAATGCAGTTTTCATTAGCTAATTTGCAAGTTCCTTATGATGTATAATGTTGAGTATCATTCAGCATTAATTAATTTTAGGAAGCGACTAAATTACTCGCCCATCCAAGTGTGATTCTCAAATTAAATTCTAGCGCAGTTACTGTTCATATATTGCGTTACCGCTTCATTCTTCCGCTTAAGACTTCGTCTGTGTGGCTGTTGACACTGTTTGAAGTATTAATAAACCCAAAAAACCGACGACCTACAATCGCTGCTATTTAATTTCGTTGGAAAAGTTACGCAATTAAATGGCAACAGTTATAAATCGCCGACAGACACATTTGCACGTAAACAATCTAAAACCCGTTGCGATAGCCAATCTGCGACACGAAGTTGATGAGCGAGGTAGAGAGAGGGAGGGAGGAGGAAAAGACGGACAACAATTAAAACGCGCCCTATAATTGCTAAAAATGCGCCCTATGTTTTCGTAGTCTTCAAACGCGCCCTATGTTGCACCTTAACATACTGAAAATATCCAACATAGGGCGCGTATTTAGTTTTTTCCGGAAAAGACAAACCATCAGGCGAAGCGGCAGGCCAATTGGCATCGGTAGTCGCAGCGTCGGGGAGATGATGGTGGTCGTGATGAGCATGCGCGTCGTGGTTCATCACCGGCGGGCTCATAGTGGATGCAATTAAGTCTAATGTGGCATTTATCAGCTGTTTTGTCACCGTCGAATCGTCGTCGTGACTTTCGTGTTGGTGCTTGTGATGGCCGTGATCATGGTGCGCGTGATCGCTTTGATTCATCTCTGGGGCGATTCTGAAACTTATTTCATAGAAGTGGGTGAACACTTTGACATAAACATGATAGTACAGTAAACATTTTTCGATCAGTAAGGGGAGATCTCGCCGACCACCGTATTTAGCAAAGATGAGCTCGCTTTTCGGTGCTTGAACACCCTTTTCTAAATCGCAGAACTGTCGATCTAATAAGTGTTAAATAATGTTTAAAAATAATTTTTTTTGAATACCTATGACACAAACCTCTGGTTATAAAAAGCTACAAAATTTGAAGCCTGAAAGGCGACAGCAAAGCTTAGTAGAAGCAGCAACAAGTAAACGGCTTCTCAGAGATCGACGTACGAGCCCAACGCAAACCAAACTTATCAAGACTAGTTTAACTCGTTTTTTTTATGATTCAGCAACGAACAATATTCTTGGAAACTGGATTTACCGATCCAAGCGTTGCTTTGTGGTCGCGATTGTATGTTGACAAATCCCAGACTACACAAACTACAATCTGGTGCACGTCATGGTGCCATTTAGGAGAGGAGTTTTGATGGATCAACCGGTATTTTTCGTGATACAGTGCGTACATTGCTCATTAATTTTGCACTCTGTCAGGAAGTTCGCTAATGTAAAGTATATTTCAATAGTATTCCGCAAAACCTAATCCAAGAGTCGCATTCAAGCATTTCGCTCTCACAGCGCAAAACCAGAATAACGTTATTCATTTTTTTGGTATTATGTGATACGTTTTATGCTTTGCCAGAGTTCAATCATATGAACCACACAATTCATGATAAGCGGGTTTGCGCAGTTTAGCTGCGTAGTAGGGTGCAATTGCAACAATACAGAAGCTGTAATTAACGGTCAATGCTTCTATATATGTGAATCCGTAGATCCTTTGAGGAATTAAATATATTTCATCCTTATTTTTTCAGCGTTATCATCATTATTATTATGAAGCTTTAAACAGATTGTTTCAATTATTTGATTATCGATTAAGCAGGTGCTTGAATAACAAGGATAGAAAATGCAAGCTTTCATACCTCGTAGCAACAGTGTCGTCCAGCAAAAAGTAAAGAGCAAATGGGACGAGCAATCCAGCAGTCACCAAAAATCCCAGCACCCACAATCTCTTCTCACAAACGCCAGTAATCTTCTGAAATAAGTGGACTGCTCGAGAGAACGCGGAAGAATATGCGCACGCTGTATTTTCACTGGAAATAAACGACGCAAACAGAGGCTCTATCGCCGGACACTGCGCCAGATAAGGGCATATAAACAGCACGTTTCTCCGTCGATGGCGCGTAGTTGCGTCCGCAAGCCTCGCCTACGCAGCCGTGCCATCGTCCGCACTGACGTCATTCATTTCGGCGAACACATCTCGAACAACCTCAGCCATAACTTCTCTGGTCAAATAAGACGCCATGCGCGATACCGAGTACGGTAACCTACACTTTTCGACGCAGTTCGCCTCTTTAATCATTCAACCTAAATTATTCGCGATATGAGGAAGGCAGTATTTCATAGCCTATATCATTTTATCTCTTTTATTCAGTTTTAGATATGCTGCAAAATAATACAAATATTGAATAAATGCCCCCTTATAATTGTTATGTGACACTACCGTACATAGTACTACGTGTGGCACCAGACGGAGAACGGGCGGAACACGCAGTTGTGTGTTCGGACCTGTTGACGCTGACGCAAACGTTCGTTACCCCGTGGCCGGAACTTACACCCCACCAACCGTCTAAATACAGTAAACTATTTTTACACCCCACTGCGTTGATTTGGTAACTCACAAGTTGTGAACACAGTGGGGTGTAATAATAATTTACTGTATTTAGACGGTTGGTGGGGTGTAAGTTCCGGGCACCTTCGTTACCCGAGGTCGTAGCGTTTCCGCCCTCAATTAAGTGCTCGAGAATATTGTTATTCAACCGCAATATCGTGTTGAGACCAAAATTTTTCAGCAGCATTCTAGTAGCAAATGCGAAATAATGCCTAGATTTCACCTCAAAAAACGACCTAAGCACGCCCTGACGTAAAATAGCAACCGGCGGTGCTAGCATTGTGACCACCGACTCAAAGATGACCTAGTTGGGAAGGGTGACTAAATATAACGCCTACAACTTCATCGCTCGACGGATATTTTCTTTGTTTGCGAACACCGTTTGAGGACAACAAACCCGCCAAGTTTCGGACGTTGGCGGTAGGTAAGCGAATGCGAGTTATCTGGTGGCGAGTTTTCACTAATCAATAACTGGTTCGACTACCACGACATATTCACAAGAACTGCAAATCAATTCAAACCAATCGTAGCATCGTTCAAGGTTTTTATCTATCAATCGTTCCCGTACACCATCACACAGAGGTTGTAAAGATATAATGGAGATAACAATTTTCCAGATTTTCTCGGAAATAATCCCCGAGCGTAGCTACGAGAAATAGCATTTTGAAGCTTCCAAATTTTCCCAGAAAATCTGGTACTCTTCAAGTTCCTGCAGCCTTTATCATTCTGACTCGCAGCATGTAGTAATCTAGACTACTCACAATTTCCAGCTCCGAATAAACCCTAAAGCAAACTGCGCACATTGTACAAACTCGATGACATCATCGCGCTCCTTCGTCACTTGATCGCGCAGCCCTCAACTCATCTGATTCACTTAGTTTTGCGTAATAGATCAACAAAGCCCCAGCGCAAATACAGCAAACTAATGATTCATACACTCTCTTCCTTCCAATTCACTACCGTTGAATTCTACCTAGTCATTCTTGCATTCAATTACAGCGCTACTTTTGACGATTTTGAATACAAGATTGACGAATGTGAATGCAAGAGTGGCTAGTTGGGATGAAAAAGGGTGTTACAGCACGCACAGTTGTAAACAATGTTGATTTAGCACCAGCCCGAAGCAAACGTTCCATTGAAATATTTCGGGCTGCCGCGTTCATCGGTTGCCTTGTGAATCGATGGCACGGCCGATGTGGACCATTTCCGAAGTTGCAACATAAGTCTGTGTAGAAGTTTCGGCTTCCTCGCAGAGAGGTCGTGCCGTTCGTTTGGATCATCTGATATCGAAAAGAGATCAAATTGTAACATAAATAATCCGTTAATATCAGTATAATCGAGATATCAGTTACCATTTTAATTGTTATCAATATTACCTTTTTATCAATGATCAGTCTGTAAGTTATTAGTATATCGTAGAATTAGATCCGTATAACTGCAGCCTCTCTTAAGTAAGCCAAAAGTTTTACTTATCGCAGTTCTTCAGTACATAATAGTTTATACACAATTCTGTTAACAATCCGTGCCTACACGCGCTTACGTTTCACATTGAACAGCCAGTGTTTCTGACTTTTGTCCTGCCACGACGCGTAGTCGACCTTTCTCGTTGGAGGGATCCATCCCGACGGCTCACCAGGTTTGCCGACTATCAGCTTGTAGTCACCTTCGCTGCAAGTTAACATCATTTACATTCAATAAAATATCGTTCTTTACACTAACTTTGTACTGTACGGGAACGTCCGATTGACGCTCATACTTATATGTTTGCATCATTGAGTCTGGAAGAAATCCTTTACACAATATTATCTAAGCGAAATCTTTGTTAGACTTTTAAAGCAAACTTTTGTCCATTAATTATCGAGTTTGACCAATTTTTTACCGTATGGCTGCCGACTTGTCATAGATGTTGTAGACGAAGCGCCTGCGAGTATGCTTCATTGAATTGTTGACGATCATTTCCCACTGATTGATGCCATCGCCTGCATTACCCTATTCGAAGTTTACTTTCGAAGCACTCGAAGATTTCTTACCGTACTCGTCCATCTTCTCTCCAACCATGGTCATAATTGTCGCGTACCAATCAACTACGTTGAAAAGCCTGAAAGTATCTTTCGAGGATCACTTTTTTCATTTAAGCTTGATAGAAGCGCTCAACTGAGTTCGAACTTCGTGGCGTTTAATGTTGGCTGGCGAATGGACGAAACTGTTGATGCGCATGCCGCCTTCCCACAATGTGTTCTTATTACCTCGAAGTGGGAAATTGTTGCCGCCAGCCAATGTTTGCCCACCATTCTGTTCATAACAAAAAAACAGTAGAAATCGTTTACAATATTATCGTTTATAATAGTAATTCGCTTATGTCAATTAAAATCTACTTGTTCCCATTTAGCAATAAAATATAAAGCACATATAATAGAAATACTAATATTTCAAGGAATCAAATAAGTGAAATATGAGCGTACAAGAGAAAATATAAGTAAACTTGAAAAAGAAAACAAACATCGCTGCCGAAGATAATAATTGTATTCTTGTAGAGGTCCAGAGCGCGTAGTTCGGCTACAACGCTGCCAATTGCATCGTCCAGCGCGTTCACCATACCTTAATTGACAATTTATCTTGATATGTAAACTGAAATTCGTTTATACCGGTCACCGGGGGACCGGCAAGTTTTGACCGGCACAAACGAATTCCACTGTATCTTAATAACATATGTCCCATACTGTTTCTGCTGTCTTATATAGAATCTATCCGTTTTGCTTAAGATAAGTCCTATCCTATTGGATTCAGTCTTGCGCTGCCAAAGTTCTCTTAATGAAAAAGGAATGTAAAAATAATCATTTTCGAAAGTGGACACTGCGAAACGCGTATTTCACGGCGTTTTAATGGGACCCAAAAATTTCTCTAGTGTCAAAAATAGGTTGGATTTTTTCCGAGAACACTGGGTATTTGCTTCCTAAAATAAACGTTAGTTTCAAGATATTTCATACTTCTCTGCCTCACTGTCTCGAAACCTGGGGCCAGTTTTATGAAATTAGACACTGGCGTCACGGATTCTCTTATTTTCAATCGTCAACACTATCGCGCCCTCAAGATGTGTTCATAAGATGGTGTGATATTGCATTTACCACAATAAACGCGCCTGTGTCTTCTTTTGATATGTGAGCACTTTCCTTCCATGTATTTTAATGGCGGAATTTGTAGCGGTGCATGAACGGCCTGAAAAGCGAGGTACAAAAAGAACGGCCGTTGACTGTCGTGACTTCGCAGGAAATTAATTGATTCATTGGCGAATAGTTGCTAAAAATCAACGCAATATTATGCATTCTTCCGAAAAATATTCAAAAGCTACCGTCGAATAGTAGCCCTCCTTCGACCAATCGGCTGCAAACGTGTGTGGGGTGTCGTGGAAAAAATCGAGTCCTTCCTCCTTAGTTCCCTCCTCGAACCCATCTGATACGTAATTTCCGGTTTTCAATATTGATTTGACTAAGAAACTGTCATTTTAATATGAAATGTATCCTTAGTGAAGTGAAAATACTTCCGACTTGGTATACTTTGCGACTAAATAATACAGTCGTAAGATTTCAGCTTACCAGTCAAATGACTATAGTAATCCTCAGCACCTCCATAGTATCCACGGAATTTCTGGAATCCACGCTTGGTAGGGAGATAATCGTGTTTACAGTAGCCGAGATGCCATTTCCCAACTATGTAAGTGTTGTAGCCGAGTGTTAATAATCTTTCCGGAAAGAAGGAGTACTTGAGGGGAACGCCTGATGGTTCGAGCTTTTGAAACACACCATGCTGCAAAAACTCTAATTATCTGTATTATTCGCGCTGATAATCGTGGCAATAGGTTGACCATCGGCCGATTTAACTATTGAAATGGAGGTGGATAGGTTTTATCCTAATAATCATATATCAGACATTCTCGAATCATGTGCCCGTTAAGGCTTATTTCGAAGAGCACAGAAACGTTTTCAGGGCCACGTCGAAATATGCGCGGCATCCCGCATTACAGATATTTTCGGAAAGTGTTTCATCTTTCAATTATTTTTCATGAAAATTATTTTTGTAGAGCAAGAAGAAGTCTATTAGGAGTGGCATACTTCTGAGAAAATTGTGTGGCGTCGCGCGTGCATAATTTTACTGAACTATCCTCTGAAAAATAAGTGTTGAATATATGATATTCAGTTGGTAGTAAATGCTTTATCGAACCCAGTGTTCCCCATGTACGACACCATGAAGAACAAAAACTATTATTCGCAACTAATCATCAAAAACTGTGATATATAACAGCAAATTGATCAAACCTGAGTCCCAAGATGATACGGGTAGTAGCCGCTGAACAAAGCAGATCGAGTTCTGCAAGCATGCTATAGTTCTTTAAAATCAAACGAAAAGTGAGACACTTACGGAGAGCACAATTGATTAACGTAGGCGCGGTCGAGTTGAACGGTGTGTTCGCTGTGGGCGAGCGCGTTTAAGTTTGGCGTGTGAAGCGTTGGATCGTGCCAGTCGACATCGTTCCAGCCGTGGTCGTCGGCGATAATGTATAGAATATTCGGCTTTTGCTGAGCGCTCGCGAGAAATGTGAAGAAGTGCAAAAGCGCAACGAGCACCGTCAACATCATCTCCAGTAGTTGTTGCCGTTGTCCTGGCAGTGCGCTTTGTCACCTCGATAAAAAATCTTAATAAGCTTGCTAAACTTCGAAATTAGGAAATGTGTTTTCGCGCCCTTATTTACAACTAATAGTTTATTGTAAAAAATACGTATCAACTTTTGTTTCATCGTCTGCTTTCAGGGAAATGTTTATCGAGCGTCTCTTTCAAAAACAACATGGTAAAAAGAAAGCTCAGGAAAATCTTTTGCAAATAAAATGAATGAGGTATAGGTTGTAAGAAGATATTCCAAAATGAGCGCTTTAAAGCAAAACAGGAGGAAAATATATTTTTACAGAGTTTTTCGTAAAATATATTACGTAGTCTTACTAAAACAAGTTTACGAAGGGCTTTGGCGAAACAGCAGTGCCACTAGTGTAGAACTCCTCTCGCAACTGTATGTTTCTTCCAGTTGATGCCACAATGAGGTGCGAAGCTGACGACGAGCACCTCCTGTTGCGATCACTAACGTTTGTTGGCTAAACTACTCAGTTTAACGAACGCTTCCACTGTGCATTTCTATGGCGTCTCGAAATTTCTATCCTGTTTAAAAAGGATACGATCAGGAAATTGGCCAGTAAAACCTGATTTACCGTAATTTATACGTTCATGCCCCCTTGTGCACTGTCGCTGAAATATGCGACGAGAAATGGTACGCATGAGCCATAAGATTTTGCTCAAGGAAGTAACTTAATTGCACTGGTGATATTATTATTTCAGATTTCGCGAAGAAT